>MNPL01031048.1:10335-33186 GCA_002081605.1 Tropilaelaps mercedesae | reverse complement strand
CATGAAAACTCCTCCAGATATCAGGCAAATATGCTTACCAAGGCTGCAATATTTCCATTAATGTGTTATATTAGCCCCAGAATGAGGATTTAATTATACATACCGGAAACACGACCAAGCGGTCTATAAACTGAAGTCAGGCGTTTCTAAATTTTATATCGGTAAAACATCAAGGAAAAGGACTTGATGAAAAGCTATGAAGTCAGACACGTTTATAACCATATCACGCTTTAAGCAGTGTCGGCAAACGTCTTTTGCCTGTGGTAAAACTTTTCAGTAAATCAGTTATTAGCCTTTTCTTAGTAAATCCACAACGGGACTGCTTTCTCACGAATTATTTAGTTAATTTTTATTATAAGTATAAAGTGGATGTAACGCGTCTAGCCAAAGAAGCTTTGCCATAATTTAAATTCTTAATTACAAGAAACTTAAACTCACTCTATTTGTACTGGAGCATCATAGGTGCCTGTTCGCTTCAGGCTAACGAAATAGAGCCGATGATTCGAGATGTTGAAGTACCATGCGTCCGTTTATGTTATGCACTACCGGTCTTTGGTGAGGCTCAATTGCGGATATTTCGCGAGGCGCAAATCACTCAAACGATACCCTTGGGGCGATATCTGAAGGAAGCCGTTTGTTTTTCGGTGGCTAAGTTTTACGCTTTTTACGAACTCTTTCCGATCAATTAATTACGTTAGGTATGAATAGCTCCTCTGGCGTTCAAGTCGGCAAAAAAGAATTCCGTCCAGATTGTTTTTTCACCCTCTGCGGCCTTCAGGCTCTCCCATACTTGTAACTCCAAGTTTGTAATACTTAGTTTCGAATGGGCCCTACAGGCACCCTCTAGCCTTTCGCCTGCCATCAATTAGGCGCGCTCTTTCTTCTGAAGCGAAACCATCATCTGGCAATGAGTTTATAAGTAAAATACTAAAAATTGTAGAGAAAGGTTAAAATACGCCTGACACTTCCTCTATTCCTTGGTGGGTTTTGCAAATTCAAGCTTGTCAGTCAGTTCTTAAGTATTATATAAATAATATATGTTTGAAATATAGCTAGTATACGAATTTGCGTTCACGAGTGCACAACTCAAGTACAAATAATTAGACTTAGATGTCCCCGGTAATTGAAATAGTATTTTATTAATATTTTGACGAGAACTCAGTGTAAAGTTTGCATTTCCGTCAATAAACGAGAATTTGTATGTTATGAAATCGGCAAGCGGTCAATAGAACTGTATGCTGTTGTACGGACAATAACATGTTACATACACACAAAACGTGATGTACTAAAGTACGGAGACTTGGACTGAGTAAAACCGTTGATGGGGTCAAACTGTCCACATCCATCGTTACTCGTAATCCTGGGACTCAAGTTTCGGCTAGCATCGATTTCAGATATACAGCTAGTCAAATCAGTTTTGATTCCAGTCAATATCCCTTTCCGATGTTTCATTGTCCATAACGTTCACGCCTACATACATTTATTGTGAATGTCAAGCTGAAGAACTGTTCTCTAGTGTAGGAATGATATCGAAAAAATATACCAGTTCGCTTCAGAGTGTGTGAATCTCCGTTCATAAGGAAGCTATGTTTGGGTTACTCTCTGGGCAAGAAGAAAATGAATTTGCCAAGCATTGCCGTACTTCGACAACGATAATACATTCGCTAAGGCATACATCAACTGAACGATATAATCCGAATGTTCTTCAGCCTCTCCATTCTAGAGTTGTATGTTCGAAACTTACTGAAATATACAGAGAAACATAACTTATAGTATATGTACGAATTGTTTCACACAAACTCTACATATGTATACGAGCTAGTTGCAGCAGTCACCTTTTGCGTATGTGTACAAAGAAAGCGTTTTGTATAAGATTTACCTAAAGGCAAATGACATCCTCTTACTGTTCATATTGTCGAGCCGGACGTCAAAGATATTAGTGCCTTCCACTAAGTTAAATATCCGATGTGTGCAGCATTATTTTTTCTTAACCAATATTTTCAGACTCATTACTATTTTATGAATTGACCATTAGGAGTTTGCGCGTGGCATCTAATATCGCCGCGTGTTTAGGGCTTTCCAAAGACGACGGACCTGCTAAAGGATACCGATGCGATCTTTAAGGCTCAGGTAGACCGCCTGAAGGAAGGTTATCGTTGCCTTTAGTCTATGATGATAAACTTGTCAAGCTTGCCTGCGTTCGTAATGTGCCAACAGCAGTGTCTATTCTACTGGAATTTATCTTTTCTGATAGTGAGCCGGCTGTATACAAACTAAAGCACCTATGACCGCCATTCACAAAAAATGCCTCCAAGCAAAGCAGATAAAATAGCCGACAACAGACTTCCTAAGAGGCGCATCCGAAGGCGCAGCCAAGACACCCCGCATATATAACGCCAATAAGTCATCTTGATTTAAATTATCGAGTTATCTAGAAGGCTTATCTATTGCACATGATCAGCCCGTGTGATTGCAATAAAAGATAAATATCCTTGATAACATATGACTTTTCCTACCTTTATTTTTTCGTAGCCCTGTTAAGTTGTGAGGACCAATTCCAACAAACAATTTAACAAAAAGTCAAACTTGACTAGAATAGCACATTTATGCCAGTTGGGGTCGTCATTACATGGTTAAAAGCAGCATTTCTCACACTCTGGGACAGAAAGTAGAGCCGAATCGCATTAACTAAAGCTGTTGGACAGCACATCTACTACTTCGCATTTTCTGGAGAAAGGGCGATGGCAGACTTTTCGGAAAGGAGCATCCTCCAAGTTCTAGAAGCCTTAGTGAATATGTCTCCGCTTCAATCCAGCGAGACATCAGCAACCCGTGAAGAGTGAACCGTGGAAAAATGTAACGGAATCTGGAGTACGACTTTAAGAGAAATAGCCGCGTGGCCGGATGATATGTCTGTGTAAAATCTATTAAAGATAGAGCTTACATATGATGCTGACTGTGCACACTAAGTCTAATCTTTCATGAAGCAAATAACATGCGATTGGAATTTACCTAGTCGCCACTTTTGGAATACAATATTTTTCTAGCGTCGCGATCAGTCGCTTTTAATTGGAAGATTCTTGAATGATTTCAAAGGCCTTGGGTACTTTTAATTTTGTTTTGTTATTTACCGTCAAGTGCAGCACCATCAATATTGTACTGCTGCTTACCGAGCAAAACTATATAGAAGTCGCGCGTCGCGCGATTAAATGCGGTCGTGGTTAACAACAGCCGTTCTAATCGGTTACTAACTAAACCATTTTTCCGTCTGTAACACATTATGTGATTTGCACTGTAGATTATACGATTTCACCCATAAGCCATCCTGACCTGAGTTAGTCACTTTCCCTGTAGGTGCCATAAATATCCTTCTATTGGTTTGTATCTGAGGAATGTTTTCTAATAACTTTCATATATCACTTTTATTCGTGTTCAACCGCTCGGCAGAATGAGATATAACGCAGTTTGTGTTATCTAAGCTAATGGCCTATAAAGCACTACAATATTCTATTAGTTAGCGATCGCTTGAACAAATTAATGATGGCCCGATAGAAAAATACATTTTAGTAGAAAACCTTGCATTTTACTACCACATAGTACGTCTTTTTGTCAGATTCTCACAATACCATCTGTGTGAGTATCTAGAACAGCGCATACTTACGCATTTACGAATTTATACATGTGTTAAGGTTGCGTTTGAAAACTCTGTCGCCTTTTCTGAACAGGTGTGCTCTGGTCTAAATTTTCTGTGGACCTCGCACATTTATACAACGTGGAACGGCTGTGTCCTTGTTCTCTATCGGAAAATGGCAAAGGCTTTCAGATTGAGTTACTTAGAAATTTAAGAACTTACAACTTCTTCGTTCCAAAGCACCAACGTATGTAAAGTGCGTTAGCATTCATAGAAATGAAAGTGGCCATTATCGAAGACCTGACGGCATTATAAGGTCAGAATTATACCGATATATCCTTAACTCAGAGTGTTCCTATATAACCCCGAAAGATGCTAATGAGAAGCAATCTGGAAGAAGCCACCGCACTACGTATGTGTATGTTTTGTCGAACATGCATTCGTAATGCTACAGCGATGAAAGAACCGAGGACTTTCACCGGCCAATCAAGCGTGGCCAACTAGCCAATGTTAGGAATATGATAAACGGTTTTGCAGAACAGGAGTTATTTCTAAATTACATAGTAGGTCAGTGACAACCGTATTATATGGTAGGAGCATTGAAAATGCTATTTATGAAGTCAAGGATTCACCAAGGACCATAGTGGTTATTTATATTAGGCCATCGGGATACGGTGTAAACGCCGCTTCACCTGTGTAGAGCTATTTTGATAGAGTTTTGATCTCATCTAACCGCTAGTTATTTCGCAAAATACGCTACTAGTTTAAGCACTTTCGTGGAAAAAAACTTTTCCTATTTCTTTTAGTATGAAGATTTATAAAAGACAGGTTGTTCGGATATCACATGTTAAAATCACATAAATTACCAGGATTTCCAGTACAGACTAATCAAAAAGCAATACTCTGTGTTATTGACGCACTGCTTAGCCTCACTGAAAAAAGGGCCGGTTCGAATAGACCGATCTCTTAATCTAAGCTTGTTTTTCGTCGTACTGTTCAGCAGTAGATTCAAGTATCGCAAAGAATTCGTAAAAACGGAAGAACTGGTGCACTGATGCTACCTTCAACGCTATTTGATAAGTGAGCACAACATGCAGCTTAATAGGAATTTAAAGCGAAAGTCCTGGAGTCGGTTGACCATATATATTTCACGCATAGAAATAACATATTTTTAGGCATTCGTTAAGATCAATATGCTACGAATTTTTATGGCGGAAAGGCTGTCGACTTTTTGAACGATACAAGTTTAATTTTTAGAGACATTTTTCGGTAAATTTTCTTCTAACATACATTGTCTATAAAGCTACAGAAGGTGAAAGTTAATTGCACCCTACCAGTTAATTGTTAATAAAGGTATACCCAGATATGAATCACACAATCAAATAGCATTCAGCTCTAGCCGGATTTAACCTCGATTCGCCTAGCCAACCGAATGGCCACGTTACCACAGTTCCATCGCCGAGGGACATACTTTTAAACTACTTTTTTTTTTTTTACTTTTAAACTATTTTACCATCATTAATGCATCTTTTTTCCTGTCGGTGAATACGACAGGGCAAAGGAAAGGTAATCAAGCTTTGTAAAATTTAACTTACTCTTCATCAGTGTCAATATAATTTTTCAGAACCGTACCTTACGGTAGAGTAAACTTAGCTTTTGTTTGTTTAGCTCTACGTTTCGACAGATACAGGAAAAAGCAAAGACATGGTTCATATTAGGGTTTAAATAATTATTTATGTAAAGTTAAGTAATGAAAAGGGCAATCAAGTGTATTACGATTTGAATTCCAACTGCCCATTTTTTACCATTAGTTAGTAATTAAAACACAATTAATGATTGTCTTTTAAACACGATGGTCGTCTAGTAAGGACCTCGCTGCAGCTGAATTCGACGGTAGCTGCTTCGTTTTCCAAAATGATATAAAAATAAACATCTTTCTTCGCTAGACCATGGTTTGCTAATACACTCTCAATGAGCTTTTGAGGCCTGTAAGATAACGGTTACTATACATAACGGATACTGCACAAAAAGCACTTTCATTTGAGGAAGGACACGTTCATCTAGCAGATCTTATTATAATCCTGGTCTTTACCTGTTAATGCGTTTACAGTTCGCGAGAGTAGGATTGTGCCGACGCTGCAACCACAGCCTTCAAGATACAATGTAATCTGGACGTTGAAAAAGGTCAAATAAGACAATGTGCATATCAAGCAAGACTGCAAATCCTCAGTCGTTCTGCTGTGCGAAAACCGGAGCAGCGTATATCCCTCTAGTAAACTCTTCCCTCGGTGGCGCTTTATCATCGGAGATTAGGTGACGCAGCGTATGAGAACGAGGTGAATTGGGGGAATCCGCTGTCAGTGGTCACGAATGACCCCAAAAAATCGTTGGTCTAAGCGACTAAAAAAGCAGCAGTGTTGGCAACAAAAGGCTCCTTGTCAATCTCACTAGGCCTCGTTCCACATTGTCGATCTTCGAGTGCCGCTGCTTGCTATAGTTTACATCATAACGTCAAAGACTTGGGGCGGTTACCGAACGAATGAAAAGATATGGTTCATCTAGATGGAGAAAAATGCAGCCAGTCAGTTAAAGGCATACTCGCGAATGTAGATCGAGGGCTAGTATTGCGGATTATATATGGAAAAACTTTTCTATGAGCGAAAAAGCCCTCCACGTACGAGTATGTCCAAATTTTTGTCAAGACCGCAAGCCAAAACCAACTTACTTTTTATATATAAAGTTCTTTGCATCTGTACTTCTCAAATTATATAAGCGTTAACGACTATCGGCGACTAACTTAGAAATCTTCTACAGGCGACGATGTATATGAATTATACATTGGCCTTTCGTGGCAACACCTTCTTCGTTTTGCAGGATTTTTGCAAAGTATTCTAATATTCTAATATTTTCCTTGTAAACATCTTTTAAACAGATTTTCCAGGTACAGATAGGTATAGATATTTATTTGTCATATCTTGTCATTTCTTGATACGACGACAGGTCTTTGGCAAAGTGATGATAAACATATTTGCACACAACGAAAATAACTACTATTAATATATTTCAATCAATATGTTGATGCTAAGATCATGGAAAATTTCATACTGCCTGCTTGGGGATGAGGCTAAACACTAAATCTTGATAATGGTTGCCTACGACTTATTATAGTATAGATGGTAACATATTGACGGCAGGGTGCGCACGATAAGCACAATACAGAATCGCAAAGTAACCTTTTTTATCTGAAAAAGGTCGAAGTAATATGATTAAGAGCATGATTTATACATCGGAAAAGGATATTACACAGCTCTGGTCACTCAAACAGCTGCACGTGTCCAGTTGGCGTTACCGCATAGAAGTCGCGCTAATTTAGGACATTTGACGTTAGCAATGTGATCTATTCTTTACTCAGGAAGAGAAAGTAGATTTATAGGCCAGTCTCAGAACCTCTCGGCAACTGCCTGATCTACTCATCCAGGGTAAATGTCGTTCAATTCACTGCTAACTTTAGTCAACGACTGATTCCATTAGAGAAGACGCTCTTGCCGCGATTAGCTGCCAACCGAGGTCGATGCCCGAGAGAATCGCCGATCGTCTAAATCCAACATTCGCTATTAGCTTAGTACTCACGCGTCGCGGAACAACCGTTGTGGAGAGCATTATAAGACTGGGCGCCTTCACAAATAGTGTAAACGTGCTGTGACTTTATGTAACATCGTATCTTATGAACTGAATTTGAACTTCTTATGCAGCTCGACATTATCTATGCTGCCCACGAATAGCACGTTTCTACCTTTGTCAAACATTATTTTCTGTCACCGTTTTCGAATGCAGTCGCCCATCCATTCTTTTATCAGGGACGAAGCACCTGCAAGCAACCAGCATTGTAGAGTGAAGCATCTAGGGCCACGAAGCAGAATAGCTGGCCGGGTTGCGCTAGGTGTGGCGTCATCAGATTGATTTATGGACAGTCAGTCTTCCCGTAGATGTAGGAGTTCCCATTTCTATCCCACAGAACTACCCATGACAGCTGCTGCAATTACGATCCCCCACTGGTATTACTGGCACATTTTGCTTCTGTGGAGGCCTAACTCCTCAGAGTTTTGTGTTGGTTCGGAGGTGTCTGGTGGAGTTATATTCGTCCGATGGAGAAGAACAGTAAATTACAAATCCTTTCTCGCTGCTCAGTGGGGGCCTTATGCTGCTTTGTCGCTCACTTGCGGCTCACGAAGGCCAGGAAGCACGTTCCTGCTTAAGAAGTGGAAAAATATTTTGTTTCGGATGAAAGATGCGCAAAAGATGCGAAATCCATAATGTCGAGTTATAGAAAATCATGGCAGACACTAGGAAGGGTATAGTGTAGAAGAAGTATAGGGTCTGGAAAGAATGCGTATAAGCGCCATTTTTAGAGTATCTAAATTATTAGGCTTCGCTAATTATTGTATTGTCTTACATGTGTAATAAACGTTTGTATGCGAATGCAATCGGTCAAGTACGAAATTCAATCTGTAAATTAAATCAAGGATGAAAAATAGTAGTATTTCTTTCTCTGCATATGTCGAGATGCTACCCAAACAGAATAAAATGTAGGTGATAAACAACGAGAATATATGTTTTATCCGTACGACTTGTTTTGCTACGGCGTGGGCATGAACAGGTATTTTGTATATTGGAAATAACCGGTTCTCGGGCAGAAAATTTTCTACGCATGCTTAATAGAAAACGAAAAAAAAATAAGAAAAAAGGCTAAATATTAGCGTATTGCATACACGGCAATCACTGTAGTCGAATTCACAACAAATATGCTGTAGAAATGTCTGGAATATATGTTCTGCTGTGTCGTTAGCATTGGCGACGCACACGTAAGCTTTTTAGGATCCTAGGAAGAATCAAGCAAATCTGCAGAGACAGTTTTCGACATACAGTTCACTAGGCTAACCAGGCAAGCAGAGATAGTATTTGGCATATGGTTCACTAGGCTAGCCTGGTACGATTATGAATAGTCACCATTCGATCACAATATACAACAACATTTAGCGTACACGGGTACACGAGTTGGTATTGCATTGTACCGTGCTCTCCACAAAAGTTTCAAAGCGACTTTTTTTTATATACCTTCTTCGTCAAGGCAGGAGAACGTGACAATGGCAGATAACGCAAATGCGCGATGATTTTCAATGTCTAAGCTGCGTTTATGAAATTGCTTTTCAAAGACCAAATATCCCCAGTTGCACTTACGCTAGCTGCACCCTCTTGGAGAAAATATGGACACAATAGCAGGATATGATTTCTATTTTACTACGTCGAACGTACGAAGTACCAGCAAAGTAGCGAATCCAATTAAAACCACGTATGCTGGGTCTATGATATGTTATATATATATATATATATATATATATAGGCCTTCTTTACTTTTTAACGTAAGGGTTAGCAATTCGTTGTCGAGACAGGATGACCTTCTCGCTAGTTTGCTCGCCTGCCCTCTTCGCTTCTACTATCAACGACTCAGTACAAAACGGTAAGTGAGGGACCGGCAAGCTGGTCGGCGTTGCCAGAGGCCTGTAACTACGGCGCATATTTCAGCTAAAAAGGTCCATGGCTCGCGAGCAGCAGGAACAGGCAAGCCGTAGGATGGAGAAAGTCTCCCTGCTGCGAATGCAATGACTTATCTGGAAGCTGCTGAAGGGACTGTAGCGACTTCTTTGACAGGGCACCGAATTTGTCCCCACTGGGCATAGGGAGCAGCGGAGCCATTCCTCTAGTTCAGTTTTTGTCGTCTCAACTGACCAGAATAGGGCAGAGTGCCAAATTCAAGAGTATCGTTTGGACACAAGAAACAGATGAAACACGGAAAACTAAGAAGGAACAGCTATGAAATAGCTAAAGCTCCTCAGAGGAACTCACAGATTTAAAACCATCATGTTGATTGCGCCCAGACGTTCCATTAGTTTAATTTTTTTGTATACAATCGTTGTTGTGACCTTCGATGTTCATTCACGTACGCGGAGCATTGCTAGCTTAGAGAAGGCTTTGTGAAAGCGCCGAAGGGTTTACGGGTCACGAAGTATGTGTCGACAAATACGCAGTACAGGGCGATTATTATTAAAGTCACTTGTATGCATCGAGTAAACGAATGAAATGAGAACGCAATCAAAACGCCATTATATATAGGATATATTATACGGCTTTTTGGTGTGTTATATGCAAATTCAACTATTGTAAGAATCTCTCGATAGTAACAGGTTGAACTCCTGTAACCTACCATCAGCTCTTGAGAAAATGTACATATTAGAAAAACATATTTGATTTTAAAAGTTCTTAGTCTTATAACCAAATAGCTGATTATAGACCATGCGGTTTGCCCATCTCAAAGCCCGTAAAGTGCTTCACCTTACAATGGAATACGCCGATTTGCCTTGCAGAAACTTATTCTTGATTATCAATCTACGTAAAACAGTGAGCTGGCTAAAGGCAGCACTTTAGTTCCATGCATCTCTCCAACAGCACAATACTGTAACAATCTGAGACAGACAACATTTCACATCGACTCGGTGTTTGCTTTCAGTCCACGATTGTTCTATCTTCAGCCGAGTTAAATTGTTTTTAATTATTTTATTACGACGACGAAACCTTCATACCTGCTTTCGCTTCATGGCGAGCTTAGGGAGTGTGGAGCTAATGCAAAAAACATGCCTACTCTACTAAAACTATGCCACACCCATCTTCACCCGCCCTTCTCCGACCCGGATCTTCACTTAGTAGTAATAATGCGAAGTGTGTTTCTTATTGGATTAAATTTGTTGCAGGACAAGGACACCCCGATAGTTTTCACCAAGCATTTTTGTACTACGCAGATTTTTATTATGATTCCCGTACAATCTGCATACGGCACTGCAAGCCAGCTTTCAAATAGCAAGCGCAGAAATTATCGCAATAGTTTAACGACGTGCTCTATATTTGAATTTAACAGTTAGACCGCAGAATTGGACGTATAATTCGACGGCGTGTGCATTACTAGTCACTACTCTGTGCTTTATTGCATCCACAACCTTCAACGGGAGGTGTGACGATTATCCGATTCGCTGGCATAAATGAAGCTGACGGTATCCTCAATTACGGCTATGTTTATTCTTTATTTAAAGACAGTTTGCTTGTCTGAGGCCTGATCCATCTCACGTTTAGTATTTCCTCTTACATTTGCTCGGTGTGGCAGTAAGGGAAGCAGTAAGCGCAGAGCTTCTCTAGACTAATGATCGCGCATTAAGGTGGTGGTTCAGTGGGGCCAAGGCGCGGCTTCAGCGAAAAACGTCTTTTTGCCTACGGTGTCCGAGAAGGCTTAGAACAACACACGTTGAGCTACTGCTGCATGACCATTTCGAATGTGGTAGAAATTTTTCCGGATTAAATGCTTGGCGGTACACAGTCGCCAAGTTTGTTTTGTCTGCATTTCGCTCTCAATATAATAAGCATGTTGTAGATTTCTGTAGGAAATGATGCCTACTTATTCTAGTAATCTTTTGAAAAGACCCTTAGCGAAGTCTACATTCTCAAAGATGACGTTATATCAACTAAATTATTTTTTAACGCACAATAACTTTGTCGGATCAAAAAGAAAATATCAAAAAAACTGCAAAAACACAAGAAAAAACTACCGTGAGACATTGAAGGTTGCAAGTCGCCAATAGGTACTCTAAAATCACATTTCCACTCTTATTGCATATTTATCTACGATGGAAAATTCCATAGGATTGTGAGTTGCATACGAATGACAACACATTTGCATGTGAGTTGTATGCATATAAATGGATGTCGAAAAAAATTACGTCTTGTTGAATCGCGGTAGCTGAGGAGTTTGTCTCACTGCAGCAATATACTTTCACTAATATAATCTCGCATCTTGGTTTTAAAACAAACGTTCGTGTACCGTTAGACAACAACGACACGTTCTGACGCACTTCGGGGTTTAGCGCGCGGTTTCCATATGCGTTGCTCTGCATACTAAGGTTCAACATGTCGTCAACAGATGGAGTAATGTAAGCCTAAACTGTATTTAAGGTTGAAATCGGCAACGTTATTTTCTGCTAGTCCCTTCTCTTATCTATTGAGTCTGACTGTTAATACTGACAAAACTCACAAGCATCCTCATGCCGTTAGTCTGTTTACTAAGTATGTATAATAAATGACTATTAGACGACAAACGACTGTGACAATATCGAACCGATAAGAATAGTGCACAGTGCATTTCCACACCGACGAGAGTCTCCATCAAAGTGAAAGGGTAGACTTTCTAAAAGGTTCCACTGAACCCCAAACTCTTAGCGCTCCCGTAGTGGCCACTGGCCGCTTACTTTCGCCCTTTGAAGCCGCCTGACCATCTGGACAATCAACGTGTGTCAGTCCACGTTGGCAATATGAAGAACGGGTCCAGCATCTGAGCGTGCTATACATCAAGCGATTTAGTCTCCGCTTCGCTGTATGGCGATATACCTGAAAAACTTGTTTGTCTCGCACTCTCTGCTAAATAATTCCTCGAATTCCTAGAATAATTTAGCAGAAGCTAACACCCACACGTTTATTATGATGATAACATGACACAAATATTCCGTTGCAACGTCAAGTATGGCAACGGATTCTGCGTGTATTGAGACAGCATTTTATGTGCATATCCCACAAGCGTGACTAATACTATTAAAAGCAGCAACCTATTCTTAACATATTGTGTGAAATATTGAAGATATATCAAAAACGTTCATGCGTAAACGTTTTTGAAATTGGGATCAAAAGCTTTGACATCCCACGGACGTTGAGAAGTCTGGGTCCAGCGTATGCAGTAAAATGTATTTTAGGCTTTGTCTACATGACTGTCCAATCAAAGCTTTTAACACATGTATGTCCTGAATAAAGAGACATTCCAAAGCAGGATGGTTCCATTTTATTTGAGCGATTAGTCATTCTTTTCAATCTGCCACATACGGTATGTTAGAAAGAATATAGAAAATATTTTCAAATGTTTGCGGAGTTTCTGAAAATTATAGATTTTTGTCGGAAAAACACTTGTCGGAAAATACTTGGGTTACTTCGAGAGTATCAGAGAAATTTTACATATTTTTCGATCGTAAATAAAATATAACTGTTAAAGCAAATAAAATATCTGTTATGTATTTTATAAAAGTCTTACGGAGTTAACATGAAGTATGATTTGCGTAACGTGCATATAACATCACCTAATATGGAACACATCGTACGTATATTCCACCTAAGTTTGGTGCAAACAGGGCTTTGTGCCCCTAATAGCGTTTCTAAAACTTTAACTTCGTGTTAGCAAAAAATAGTGCCTATATTCATTCTTATTTTGGAATCAACTATTTCAAATGTACTTTAGGCCTAAGCTCAGGTATAAATATTCGATTTAAACTTCAGTCAAAGTTCTTCTATTTAGCCTGAGTGTCAAGTAGACGTTTCGAAAACTCTTATTAGAAAGTTTAGCAATTGGTTCTTGCTGTTCGTATTGAACGAAAAATTGTGCAAGGTGGACAGAGACTGCTTAGTTGAAGACTGCTCGCTTTGCTGAAAATAATCTGTGCTCACTTTTTACAATTAGAATTTTGCCCCCCCTGACTCACACTTGCTCGGACTTCACAGACATTCCCGAAATTTGGGTCCAGTTTTAGGAAATATATTTAAGAGCTGGCTAGTTGATCTCGCTTTTTCACATACAATGACCACGCGTTTTAAGAGTCATTGTGCGAATAAAGTCGTGTCGGACAGGAATCTAGTTGTGAATTAATTTTTCCTAGTTTCATACTAATTTCATAGAAAGACTTGCGTACCGGTCAGTATGCAAGGGTCTGTATGGTTACTCTCGCTCATAGCCGTACTATGTCTTTTTACTATGATGATTTTGAAATGTCAATCTAAAATTTTGGTTATAGTTGAATAACAGCTTGCGCTCTCTCAACAAGGCGTAAGTCCGTCCGTATCACTGCCCGAAAGAATCTAGCGGTGTATCGAGGAACACGGATCTTAGATTCTACAGCTCATTTTTAGTTTAGTTTTTTTACTTGATGTGGCTGATGTCGGCCAAATTTGTTATTCTCAGAAAATACAAAATATGAAGAAATAAAATAAATCTAAACAGGTGATTACATGAAATCGTCACAAATTTGTGATCTTCAAGAGTACCGGAAGACTGACACTAGTCGTTCTAGCTTGTAGGTCGTTTTAGCGCGGCATTAGTTAACCTTCTCAGTAGCGTAAATGGAACCCCAGTACCGATTTCCACACGGTTTGAGACAGTCTCCACTACTGTTACTTGCCCTGAACTCTAACTGAAAAAACTGCCAGTGCAAATAAGGTGAAAATCGTTACACAATTATTAAAAATTAGAAAAAGACCCTATTGGAGCGACAATATAGCGTGATTAGGTCTGCCGAGTTGCTGCAACGAGAGTGGCTCGGTTAATACAGTGGTACTTGCTTGATTTTTAGTTGTCGTGTTTTCCGTGTGTAACTGTACTGCATCGTTTGTGTAATATATATCGAAAGCGTTAATAGACAATTTGCGTTAAGTTTTTGCAACTTGTGAAATATTAAAGATGACTATATGTTTAGCGTTCTGTGTCCATTTGCAATATCCTTTGGAGGATTGCGACTATGCAGTTGTCTCTGCAATGGTGTGCACGATGACATTTTGTACCTTGTAGGTTTGTGAAATAGAGCAGAAGAGTTCTGTTCATTAATAAAGATGTGGCATAGCTCACTTCGCTAGATTATTGTGCAATCATCCTGACTATTTGGAATGATGCGAATAATTGGTTTATCGTCAAATAAGAGAGAACGCTATGAGGGATGTAAAATTTAGGTCGGGTCGATTCCAATAGACTTGATGCGAAAGCGCTATCGTGGACGTTAAATGTTGGCTGATTGTTAACTCTAAAATTTTTTTTTATCCTAATAAACTTGTCAGAATTTGAATTTCGCTGAGAGACGTTTTATTATGTCTTAGATCTTTGTTCGTCTTTTATTCACATACTGGAACAGCTTCGGAAGCGTCTCTACGGCCTAGGTATGTATGACATGCATGACCTATAATATGTCTGACACGTGAAAGAGATTTCCTGTTCTTGTACAGGGCGTACAGTTTACAGGTAAACGGAGCGTCCAACGTCTGGCCAAGCTCCTTTATGATGTAATGAAATTGACAGATTTGTGCTCTAGCTGCGAATTGTTACATTTGAACAACATGTTAGAAAAAAAGTGGTTTTTCTATAACGACTTCTTTTACTCGTCGACAAGTGTATAACCGAATTCCGCTCTAATTTTATACACTCAAAAAATCAAGCTAGCGTCGTTACTGTTAGGTGTGCGGAACTTCTATAGGACATAAAGGATAATTCCGAGCAGTATCAGGTACCTTTGATCCTTTGATATCCGTAGGATAGTTTCTTTTTATCGGTCCGCGAATTTCTTGGCTGATCTGTTAGGGTAGGGGTGAAACGGGCCGTTCTTATATGTTTGACTCCAACATATTTGGTAATGTCGGTAAATCTTCGTGACTAAACCGTGATCCGTTAACCGTAACTATAACTCATGAATTAAAGATCATGTGGATGCATTTTGAAACATGTATGTGATTCTGGCGATAGTCGCTTTATACATAGAATTTATATGGGACATTTCTTAAACATTAATGTAAAGCATTTGAAAATATTTTTTTCTTTCATATGACCGGCAAAAAAAAATTTAGTTTAGCACAGCTCAGACATTGTCTACTTGAGTCAAGTAGCTTGGTCCATGTGTATGCGCTTTGTGACCAATGGAGATGCGTGATTTCACTGCTTCAATATCCGCCGTTGCATATTTATCTTTACAAAATCCGTCCTACGATTTGATGTGGAGGCTGGATTGTGGAAATTAAGTGCCGGCTGATGGTCAGCCCTGAAAAAGACATTGTCTAGTTATAGCGAAGATAGCGATAGCTGCGTCACCCTACCCGTGCTTGCCAGGTGTTCCGGCAAGCCCACCAACTAATATTGACTAATATCAGCCGTAACCTCTAGTTCTTTTACTAATTGGAACGGTAGGCACACTGCTGCTTCCATAAAATCGCTCTGACATGCGTCAAGCAAACCTAATACTCGTTTGTTCTATATATTATTACTTCGGTGTGGACAGAAAAACGGTTTTTCAGATGGAAGGAATTACTGGTTAGGTTTTCTCGTGAGGGTAATCGGGATAGAAAGCAAACGTAGAATACCTTATATCTAGAAAAGATTCCACTAGAAAGCATTTAGATTTTAAGGCTGGTCGATTGGTGAGTCTTAATTAAATTAAATCAATAAATCTATAATATAATTATAATAATAAATAAAATAAAATCAATTAAAAAAATGGACCCGAAACACGTTCGAATGATGTTTCAATTTTGAACAAAACATGTTCTCACACTTTTCTTCTTAAAACGCCTTAGCTTTTGACCTAGTTAGGACGGATGGCTTTTTGTACTTTGGACCGTTTTCAGATTATGATAAAAATATATCAAATCCACGGCCTCTGGAGTTACAACGTCCTATGGATGTGAACACTCTTTTCCTAAGCTTCATCAAAAACTCATAACTATGGGTTATCTAATAATAACATTACGGGTTGAACTATAGTATTGGCTTTCGTAATTCCTTAAAGTATGAACACAGGTCTAATAAGCCTACGATTTAAGCACTTTGAAAACAGATCTATCTGTGACGGCTGCTTTCACCTTATGTAGTGATGTATTGTATTCTCTATGATCTAAAAACTTTCCGAAGTCTTTTATTGCCAATATGTTTAAACATCTTTTATGATAACCGTTCAGTTACTAAAATTCAATTGCATTAAGCAATGGATTTTTCTAGTATTTATAAAGGGTGACGTTCACTAAATTGGACACTATTAAGCGTTCATAAAATCGTTTGTAGTTGACAGTTCTTTATCTCCTCTTGTGGAAAAGCTGACGTATTTTTGTTTAACTTGATATACAACTGTTATATGTCGCAGCTGCCTTTAATTTCTTGTTTTTACGGCACTTTCGAAAATGAAGCGTATGAAGCAAACATATGTAACTTACCTCACTCTGCTAAGCTCACAAAAGCGAGAATGTGTGCGGAGAGCTTCATAAAAAAATTATACAGTTGTTGGATTTTTATACAAAATAGTAGAACTGTTTTAATTTAAATAAAATACTGATTTTGTAATTCAGAAATAGAACATATTATCTAAACAGTTAATATTATTTTTATATTATTTATCATTATCTTAAATTTTTTATTTTCCATATTTATTATTTGTCTATCCAATCATCCTCACGTTCTTTCAAGCGTACTTACTTTTTTACTGATTCCAACGTATATGCTCTTCTTCCCGCTTTAATCTCAAAGAAGGTGCAGATAAACCAAGTTGCGCATTTGGGTTAGGAAAATCCTCGCGCGGCTAACCAGACTACTTATGGTGGATGCAACGACTGTTTGTCAACTATGTGGGAATTGTCCCTAGCCTGGATGCAGTAACCTTGAGGGATATTAAAGTGAGTCTGAGAAAGAGAAACTCTTCAAAACAATCGTCACACTTCTCAAAATTAATGAAAAAGAAAGTGTAAATGCATTTGAATGAGTATGTCTTTATTTTGATATACAAATCCAATAAATATATTGTACTTAGTGAAAGCCTCTATGCATGTTTCTACTTGTGAGAGTGTTATTTTAAAATAGGCCGAAGCAAAATATCGTAAGCGGACTTGTATGTATGCTGTTCAAAAAATTGGCATAAAAATATTGATATTGAAAATAATTGCAGCCGACACCTGTTTAACATATGCCAAACGAAGCTAAAACGTTGTTCAACAACAAAATACAAAGAATATCAACCACGTGCGATTTTCTAAAAATTTAATATCGTGCAATAATCGCGTTTAAGAGCTGTGGTGGCTAACAGACCGATTTCTTATGTTGAATTCATTTCATTAATAATAATAGTCGCGTCCCGAATCCACCCTTGTGACAATGGCTATTTCTATTCTAATTGTTCATATGTGGGTGGGCGGACGTTGAAAGCAGCCCAAAGGTGCTTCTGTAAAATATTTGCTATAAATCGGCCATAGTCCTGAAATCGCTACGACTAAAGGCAGCCTGAGGTGCCAAGCACCCGATTTTCTTCATACAGACCTCCGCGATTTCCAAGTAGAATGGTTGATATTAATTGTTGCGTTGCACTCTAACACTAAACTTCTATCCTGGACCTGGGGGAGAGTGCGATAATTGCTTTATCTGCCATTAGCCGACTTAGGAATCATGAACCCTGAAGATGTACATACTTTTTAGCAACAACTCAGTTTGCTATACAAGTATTTCTAACGCTCTCTCTTTTGTTATGGATTTCGATATCTAACAATGTTGTCTCGTTCTTTGTTTGATTCAGCTTAACGTGGCTAGCTGATTAGGGCACTTGGAACTCTTATCGTTACGGGTACGCGACTTCAGATGCTGTTCATGGCTTAAGGATGTATAAACTTTTATATGTAGCTGCGAAAATATTGTTCCGAAAATAATGTTTTTAGTAATCATTTATATTCAAACATCAAGGTTGCTTTTGATGATGTTGATTAGATTCGTTGCCAGCTGCCTCTTGCTCTTGCCCCGAGAGTGTTGGCTTTAGACGTTGCATTGTATGTTCATTATGCAGTACGGTATGTTAAGCATTCAAGCTTTTGTTTTATCAAACTGAAGCAGAGAGTTCTTATCGGCTTTCAGCAAATTCGGCTGTTTCGTTTGAAATAAAAATTGAGAAAAGTTCAGAGGAACTTATCCAAGAAGTAGAGCTGTGTTACGCATCGGTGTCAATTCCACCAGCCTCCGTATTGAGTAGAAGACTGCCCTATTAGAAAACTGTTGTTTTTCGGGAGAGGTTTGCTTTTTGAAGAATGTTTATTTCAGAACACACAGTGCACATTGTTGTGAAACGTTCTTTAATAACGGCTCTTGCAACAGTGAGGTTACAAATAATCACATCGTTAGCCGTAACAATGTCTAATTAGGCAAATTGACATACTTTAGTTTTTGCATCAAATAAGTACTAAGTCTTTTTGGATAGAAGAAGTCAAAACCTGGTTACTAATTGCGCTTGCCAATGATAATGATTGTCATAAATGGTTTCTCATCAAGGGATCGAGGCGAAGGTCGACGTGTCATGCGGCAAATCAGACGACGCTGGTTGTTTCTTTGGTTGGTGCATACATTCTTGCAGGTTTTTACTCGCCAAAGATCTCAACTACATGAGAAAAACGAGCTCTTGAGATTTATCGGCTTGAGAACGACGGTTCTCATGGGCTGCGTTGGCTAAAACTTGTGTTTGAGTATCAATCACTAATAGGACCATCATTAATACTGCCATTCAGACCAATTCTACTTAATGGTTGGCTAGGTGACGTTAGGTAGAATCGAGTGAATATTTATTTATGAATATAAGTCAATGGCGCCGTCGCGCTTATCAGCCGTTTCTTTTCCCTAAGCAGTTCAATTTCTCTGTGGAGTTCTGTCAAGTTTTTGCACATGTCGAGTTGACGCGAGAGTTTTGGGCAAATATGCTATTAAGCCGATGTAAGAGAAAGCATCAGGTTCATTACTCACCGTAGCAAAATCCATTTGGCCAGCAAAATTGATATCTATACTTCAAGTAGATGAGAAAGTGAGGTGTATTAATGTACTTATAGTTAAGTTATCCGAATCCTTGAAAAAGGCTTACAGATGAGACACGCTTTGTTAAATTTTCAGCTGCCGCTACTTTAGGTTCTGGATATTATCTCTATTTTTGATAATTTAACGTGAAAGCTGTTTGAACTCTGTATGAAATTTTTAAATATATACGAAACTCACTTCTAGTACCACTAAAAACAATAGCATTTCCGGCTACTTCGTCAGGGCACTGCAGGTCGACTAGAACTCCTTTTTGAAAATGATTCTTTGGGCCTTTGAATATTTGCCTCAAGGAGTTCTATGATAACATTTTACATTATGGCCACAACGTGGTTATCTAGTTTATCATTCTTTAACATTTTTTAGAAAGCCTTTATGGCTTTATTTTGCACTGTTTAAACATTGCTAGCAAGAATAGAATACCGCTAGGGTTTGCACAGAGCCAATAGCTGTTAGAACTTATTCGGTATTACGTCGATGTGATTTCCAGAAGCTAAAGTCTGATGTAACATGACGCCCATCAACATTTCTGAGGGACTGTTTTTTGATTTTAATATCAACATAATATTTATTCTTCGAGAAGTTGTTGTGGGGTAACCCGACGAGCTTGTGGCCAACCAGCCCGCGGTATGAAACGCAGAACAATTAAAGTAGAGCAATCGCATCCACTGAGTTTGACTAAAGCAACTCGTTTTTAACTTAGAAAGGCTATTTCGGCCATGTATAGCTGGAGGTACTAGTACGTAAGTCTGGTTTGTTGTGATGGTACGGTTGAGTTTCGACACTTTTAATGCCTATGATATCCGGATTTATCTATATTGAGCCTTCTGCACATATGGGCATATTTTATCAATACCACCTGTATTTGTTTTTTCCATAGAAACCACTTTCGTTCGAAATGATCCTATTCTGAATGTATTTCCTACTTTACAGATGTTCAACGTGCTTCCTACTATAATAATCTTGTATATGCAGCTACTGTGACGTAGCAATGTTCATACTATTGAGATTAGTTCCCATCTGTTTTGACATCATCGAAGTTAGTAATGACAGCAGATTATGTTCAGATAGTCGTTTATTCGAATTTTACAAACAACAGCAGTATTGTTTCGGACATAGATACTGCAGTTACCTAGCCTAGAGAACTTACTCTAGCGCGAGTATGACCACGACCATAATAGTCAACAATTTGATAGAAACAAAGGTTTAGCCTTGTTGCAAAAAAATTAATCCACATGCGCTTTGTCCTGTCGCTCCGCCACACGAGTGTATCTGCACAGTCCTGCATACACACATTCGTAGTGAAACTCGTGGCTTGCAGCCATTTCTCAGCGTTCTGACATTTACCGCCGTGAACGATGACCGTATTCTCGCTGGCAAAGTAGAGGTCGCCAAGCTAAGACTTCTACAAATAGAAGACGAATAGAGGGTCAAAATAACGTTTGGTGTTCCCAAGTGCAAACTCACACTCAAGTGCAATATTGACTACATGGACAGATGTATCGGCCTGTTGCATCCGAATTAAAAAGAACTTGTGAATACAAAGTGCCAAGTCTTGTTTCCCAGTCGGGACAAACTTAATAGCAGTGTTAATAGATATGGGGGTTGAGAAAAATGCCAGAAGCGGCACGGCATAGTTAATCGATAAGTCGCGATAGTGTATCAAGAAGCAGTAGCAAACAACAGCTCTACATAACAAATATACCGATACGTAAGATAGCAATGGACGAAGTGTGGGATGTGTGGGCTAAATATAAATGCAGGGTCGACTCAGCTCTCACTGCCCAATTTGCTTTCAAATAGGACTGCCACTTGTTGACGAAGCCGACATACTTTTGTACTTCTGACTCAATTCCTCCTGGCGTTTCATGTTGAGATTCGATTGTCTTGGAGGATAACCTCATAAAATACCACTCTCTTCCTAGGTCACCTTCCATGTCGATGTCGCCCTATACTTCGTCGCACCCTTAAGGAAGTGTCGACATTAAGCAAATATCAATCGTTTTTGAAAGCTATCAGGGCAGTTCGTCGGAGAACAGACATAATCCTCCTGGGCTTGTCCCTGCAGAAGTTAGAACTCACACTTGTAGCTTTGCTAAGTTTATTAATATAGAGGAGTGTCTGAGTATGGCCAATAATGGATGTAACTGTAAATTCTGCACGAGACGCTACTATTTCTTGAAAATTTGTCTATCTATGACTGCCGATCGTGTCGTAGGCTTTTTGCTACTTAGTCATGTATTCGATCGTCTCGTAAGAGGTTATGGGTGGACTGATGAAATATCATTCCGTATACGCCATGCTATTGAATATGATGACAAAAACATATTTTATTGATTTCATGCAATCATGATACGATTATTTTGCGTGATTTTCGAGCTACGTCGAAATACCTCAAAAGAAATCGTTGTTGGTACAGTTCCCACTGGAATATTATCACACTGCAGTAGCGGTACAGGGAAAAGATAAGAAACAAAATAGGCAGGATTAAATTGAAGGCATTCAATATACACGTAAACTTCTCATGCATATCCGACCCCCTGCATGTTTAGTAGTATCAGTTTTACACTTGATTGTTTCGACATTAGTAGGTTTTGATAGGTTAGATTATTCGACCCGTACATTAAGCTTGGTTATCGGCATTGTCACTATAGCAGTACGGCTAGCAACTTCTAGTTAAAAAAGTTCACTATTCATGGAGATACATCGTACGGAGTTGAATGGTATAAACTCTCAATGGTATAAACTCTCAAATAATCGACAAGGTACGCGAGTCGATGCTACAAATTCTCGCGCTGCATAATTACAATGATAAGCGAAAAGTTTTAGCCTTTTTGCAATTAATAAAAAGTCTCATGGTAGGGGCAATACACTTGCGCCGATACAAAGCATGACACATTCATACGCAATGATGACTAAAATATATTGTGGAATTGGTCAGAAGTGCATTACAACGAACAACCATTTGAAAAGTTTTTCTAGAAGAGATCTTCTACTATTGAATTCGAGATAATTACACTTCGAATGAAAGCAACCCTGTCTGCCGATATTCCCAACCGTTCCTTGGATTAACCGGCACAGCACAAATGGTATGGGTCAGCGGTTCGAGTTGAATCCGGCCTTAGCATTCGTTGCCTTTGTGCGCCAAAATCCCCACCGGGGAAAAGATGTATGGACCGCAACTGGCGCAACAATGTCGGGCCAGCGGGTGCGCGTCGTTGCACGCCTACCTAAGCACCACCGCACCCAACACGATAACCAACACAACACTCCTACTAATAATGGTCGTGCATAATCTTTCTTTCGGTGTTTTTTTGTCTTATTACACTTGAGCAACCAGCACAATGCACATCGCTCGTAACCTCGTTTTGCTTTAACGCTCCGCATGTTCGCTTGGTTCGCGCGATATGACGGTTAGCGGATTTCGTCCATACGTTGAATTGAGCTGTGCGGAGATCAACAATAACTTGACAACAAAAGACCACGTGATATGAGTTGA
>MNPL01031048.1:0-10325 GCA_002081605.1 Tropilaelaps mercedesae | reverse complement strand
GAATTGAGCTGTGCGGAGATCAACAATAACTTGACAACAAAAGACCACGTGATATGAGTTGAAAAAGCTGTGATATTCTTGAAGAATTGTGTGTAAAAAACATAAGAAGAATAAAGGCACTCGTTTGTCGAATGCAACATCGCAACTTTTTTGTTACTACTGTCCATTACGAAACCATTGTGAAGTCTTGTGCGTGCCTAGCGGGGCAAAGCATGAAGAAAGTTTAGGTAGATCAATCTTGGATGGCTTTTGAATGCAATATATCTTGTAGGTATAGTACGAGGGCTCTTTTCATTTTTTCAGTTTAACGCTTTAGAATCTGCTGAAATATGGGCGCTAATGCTCCCAGCATATAGAAATGGGGTATATACAAGAGATGCCTGCGTTTAACTTGAGAGAGCCATGTATATAGTGTGCTTAAAAGATGCCATAACGAGAGTTAATAACATACTTCTCCTATATCTCCTATAATTCTCCTATATCTGATGGCCGTGTGTTATTATTCATACGAATATTATCCAATCTAGTGGGTTGAAGTAGATTTCTACAGACTTAACTCGAAACACGGCACCTATTGTTATTACCGTGCTAGTTTCTGTTAAGTGCCAAATCAATTATGTTTCGAACGTCTGCTGGCCAATCGAAACGAAATCAAACTGAAACTGCACTCTACTAAAGTAGGGTCTGATATCTAACTTCTAATTTAAACCTCAGTTCAGGTAATTAAAAGTAGACTGTATCAAAGTCTTTTGTTAGACTTTGCGAATAGTGCAACAACTTTTGTTAGCAGCGTAACTTGACAAAAAACAACTGAATATAGTTATAACAGTTTAGATTATAACAAGCACAAACGTGTCTGCTGCAATGATTCAAGGAAACATTTGTCGTCGTTGAAGATTCTTTTTCTAAGCTGCATTTATAACGAAAATGATGTTGGTCAGCGTAGGACATTTTCTTTGAAGATAGGACAGTTATCGAAACATACGCATCGTCAATAACTGCATTTTCCGCCGGAAAGCGGAAGAATATTTTGCACGAGCTTCCTGTATACACGAAGAGCTCTTTCGAAATTCGCCTTCAACATAGGCAGCTGTACCAATCGTACGGTTGTTCCTTATCACTATTATTATTTTATGTTTGCCGGAAATCGGCTGAAAACCCTTGGTGTTCAGCGTTGATAGTAAGTAGAGGCATTGAACTTTTAGGTAAAACGATCCTAAGAAAACGAAAAACATGATAGAGATGTCCATAATATATCACTACAGCTTGAATATTTTTATTTTTACTATTTTATTTTCAACGATGTAAGACCACCGTGAATAAAAATATTATCCTTAGGCTTTGTTGTGAACGTAATATTGAACGGACATTACAGTTTATAGATGTGTACCCGAGCGAAAATCTTACTTAGCCTTCTTAGGTGCCTACTTCTTTGTTTCGGAACTATCGGATCCTTACTTCATTCGGTTAAATCACTCAATCAAAGTAGGTTTGAATAATCTGTCTGACTGCTTTTGTTAAAGAAGGTATGGTGTTATGTTTACAGGCGTAACGTAATTTATCCTTCAATTGAAGTTTCTGGCTAAAATTCGCATCGCTGCGACATTCATGATTACAATACGTACGAAGCATATATCATCGTACGAGCTGTGTCGCCTTAAAGATTTTCAATCGTTAACCGCTATAAACCACGTTTTTTCGAGCTTGGACTGTTCTTCTTAGCGGGGTCGAAGGTTGCAGCAGGTTATTCAGTGTAAGCAGATGCATGAGCGGCGAAGACAATCTACATATAAAAACGACGCGTATGCTTCCATATTATAATATTGCATTCTAACACTGCGACTCAGACTAAAATCAGGGCTTAGTAGTAACACAAAAGCACCAACATTAAAGTTCGGTGGCCATCTTGACGGTCAGTCATATTCTAAATCGTTTTTTCGTTTCAAAGCTATGTTAAAACAACTTCGATTAGTATTTACTAATTAGATGAAGCTGATATTCAGAACCATTATTGTTACAAAATCATTACAAATTATTACAAAACCACACGGAAGCGTTTTTATTACGGGCAGATTGTACATGAAGTGTTTGTTTCTTGAGAAAACATCTAAAGTTTTTTATTCATTACAAAATGCTCGAATACTGTCATGACCTGGATGGAAAACGGGACTAGAATTCCTCGCCACAGTAGCGATAATTGGTTCCGCACCCTCCGGACAAGCGATGAAAGTCTTCCGCGAAAAATATGAGGGATAGAGGTAATTGACAGGGAGTAGCGCGAACTATTAACTCCAAGAAGCTATCCGTCATCATTAATTACTGATGCAAGCTCCCTCGGTGGACTGGAAAACTAAAACACTTTCATTCAACAAAAATAGGGAAGTTGGTCACTATATGTGAATGACGTAGATTTGGAACTAATTGGTGTTTTTTCTATTGGATAGGTGGAGCCAAAAAGATATTCTTTTCTTGTAAATGTCTCAATCTACAATTTCTAAAACAATTTCTGAAACGCCTATAGTATCAAGGTTTTTTGGACAGTTGAGGTGGTGAGACTTCGCAGAGACAGTTCAATTACGTACGTACCAGTTTCAGGACTCACCTTGGTGTAACAACCGGCAAAAACTATTTGAATCGAAATCGCACTTTCCTTTTCTTTGATTTTTGATTATAGCTGTTTTTGTACACAGGCATTTAGTGGTTATACGAACCACTTGTAAGCATACAAATATGTCTAATCGCAAAACTGCTTGACCACACTAAGCTGTTTTGTTCTACAGACGATCGTAGACCTGGTGTTCGAATATTCTTTTCTTCTTAGCACCGTGGTCGGGCCGTATGTCGATGCTATACAAACAGGTCTTTTTGAGGTGCGTGCTTTAGTACATCATTTAAATACGTACATTCAAACTGCGCATTGGCAACGTAAAAGCCCTATGCGAGTCTAAAACTGAAAAGCATAAAATACACGCAACGTAACGAGACAGAACTCTTAATTAGGCGTTCCTCTAGAGGGTCCTTACTCAACTCGTGGCCTATAGTAAAACAAGAACATTTGCCCTGTATCGAGCCCAATTTCTCGCTGACTGTATGTTGTGCAAACGTACCCGTTTTGCCTTTTACGTGACTTTCGGCAAAAGCAACCAACATTGTTGTTTGGAAATGTCCGAACAGTCCCAGTCTGAGATGGAAACCTGTAGCATGATGGTACGTGCCTGGGCGTTTACTCTGGTCTCTCGGGCGACGATCCTGGACCCCCGCGTACCGGCGACACAGAGTTTTATGTGCTGTTTCGGAACACGTTTGCAACAAATCACGACAAAGGATGTCGTAGAAAATGTGTTTGCTACGTGTCCTCTATTGTATTCTTTTTGTATGATCAGAGAAAGGGTACGAACAAACACCATAGAACCAATGCGGTGATCAAGACGCAAGAACAGTCGATATAAGCGAATCTGCAAGATCTCCAATACCTGCCAAAGAATAAAACAAAAATATCATCGGAAATGGTGTAACGCTGACGCGCTGGTTCGTGTAATTGTAGTCAAATCGCTGGGTCGGCAAAAACATTATTTCTGGGTGGGTTATAGCTAAGCACTTGAAGTATAAAAAAAAACAGAATTGCAGATGCCAAAAATCTGTTAAAAATTGAGATTCGAGCTCAATAAGAAGATCCGATTCGTTTCATTGAGACATGTACAAAATATTTTTCTCTCTAATTTATGCATCACAAAAATGCACTAGAAAATTGCTGCAAGAAAATTGGTGTAAAATTTATGATTTTCTTAAATTTTTTGTTGAACAAGTTCGTTAAAGATATGGGAACCCTATGTGTTTGAGTTCCGGACGCTTGTATGACTATCAAAGTGGTGGTATAATCAGAGCCCTGGTCCAAGTCTGTTTGACCAGCTTCCGAACCGCAGTCTAATCGAATCCAATAAAATTTTTATCGATCTAGATACAATGATCTAAGAGATACCGAGTTTCAATCTACCGCAGAGCAGGCTTGTAATCAAAATCTTCAACATAAGCCATATTTTCAGATATTTTGTCGTTTTCTGGGGCGAAGCGACCTTAAGTTCGAGCACCCAAGACGTTACGAGAATTCATCATTTTAATTCATTCTGGTTTATTATTAGCTTACTGCTTTAGAAACATTTCAGATTAAGCATATACCTAACCCAAACCAGAAATGGACGATTCCTTGAAAAGGATTTCTACAGATTTTGCCATAGATATATTGCATAATTTTTTTTGTTATTCCATGGCTCGAGTCTAACAACATGGTTTTTCTCGGTCTACCGGATCTTGATGGTATCAAATTAGGCTTCGTATGCGACCCTAAATCGCCGATGGTAACTGAATTGGACAGCCTCCCATGCGGAAGAAAGTTTTCATTGTGACATCGATTACGACTATAACATACCTAGAGCTGAGAATCATTTCACAGCACTCTTGAAAATCTTCGTGACGCTGCTTATATCCAATATTTACTCATACGCTTGACAGATGTGCTTCTTGCTGCCCTCAAGCTATATCTCAATATTCTCATATCAAAGGCATTGGAGGATATTGTATGCTAACATAATCTGAAACGTAATTTTGGTTCTATGAGAAAAAATCGCGATTACCGACCAGTGAATACAGTACAGAGCGTAGCAAAGGGAACGTTTCACATTTTTACTTTTTATCGCATATGATTTTGGCGTGCGGTCTCGGTATAGGCTAAGTAGAACAGCTGTAGTACTTATAATTCTGTAATGGTCACTTGTTTTCCCGTTCTCTGCTTATGGTGCCGTCAGTCGTTTTTTACCTGAACAAAACACGATTACAACACGTCATCGTGGTATATCACAGATAACGTTAACATCACTTTTCACAATCGTAATGCTGACCTTTTGACTCTGAACTACAAAAAATGTATAATAGGTATACAAATTCGAGTGGGCATATTTCCGCGCGAAACCCTTGTAGATATTGCTCTCGTATTACGTCGCTTTTTGATGCCACAAACTATTGGATCATCGATAGCGTTGTTTTATTTGTATTTAAAGAGTTGGACAATTGTTAGCGCTAGATAGTGTGCCTATGTATGTACCTACTAATCCTACTAATCGAAATACCTACATGTACCTGCTAATCGAAATGTGAGTGCACTTAACCAAGATAATTACTATACGTTGTTGCTTCTTGGGTGTTTTAACAATAAAAATGAACTTGATGAAATACACGCGCAGTACTCGAATGTTAGCTCAGAGGTTCTGCTATAATCAGAAAGCCTTCGTTGTACGGTGTACGGCTTCGTAACACACTCAGAAACTTGGAACACATCCTTGCTCTCAATAGACTTGGCAATATAGCTTTTCGCGTTTACATGCTGACATGCGTGGCTTTTTTTATACCTTAACAATGCACTCCGCTGTCTCAGCAACTGTCATTTTTTGAAGTTACGTTGACGATAACATTCTTCGCTAAATTATATAGAAGAGAAACGACAGAGTGTAGACGAGCATGTCGGTCATTGAAGAAGTTCTTCTGCGGTAAGCGTTAGGCTAACGACATCTTCGTTGAACAAAGCTGTTGGCCGGCCTTTGTGAGAGTTTCCTCGCGAGGCATTGCGGTGGACAAAACACGTTCGTTGTATATCTGCGTTCTACTATTTCCGTCGACCCCGTTCTATGCCCTAAGGGGCTCTCTTATTACGCTTGTCAGAGGCGCGCGGAGTTTGTCGTTTCAGTAAAAATGAGCAAATTGGGACTTCGCATCGGAAAATCCGTTGACACGCATTCAATTAACTTTGGGCAAAGATGATTGTTTTAGTAAGCTTGCTCATTTGGAAGCATTTAAATTCTACGCTCAGTCCAACTAATATTTTGAACTAAATAAATGGCATCTAAATGCGTCATTTGCTTAGCCTAAAGGCACCCATGTCTTAATCAAGAGGCAGTTGAAAGTTACAAACATAAACACAGGCATATAGACGTATCCATTTACATAATCAAAGCCAAATCAATTAGTTGACGCGCCGCTGTGATAGAGATGACATTTTCACAACTCAGTACTAAATCGAATAGCTGCATTTCACAAACACTGGAAATTTTTTCTACCCTTCAATGCCAAAGACAGCTAAGATTACTTATAGATTCATTTGTAAAGCTGTAAAATGAAACTAAATGCTACAATATGGCTATGCAGTTTTGGAACTTGCTTCTGAATACAACATATACCGCTACGTATTTAATAATGGCTATACCACGTATAAGAAGCTTATATTTTAATTAACTACTGTGGATTCGTATATTCTATCCGACGACGTAAAATGTAATTTGGCGCCCCTTCATGAAGTTTATAGAACACGCTGAGACGAGCGAACACATATAAGTATTAATATCCACCAATTCAAAAGTAGATAATCATACATTCATTTAATGGTCGGATAATACGAAACCTTTAGCTGCATAATTCACCTAACAGGCTGCCTTCGTTTGACAGATTTTTCACCATGCCTGGTGGAAACAATTTAAGTAGTAAAGCCTAGTACTCCTTTATTGTGTGAAGCTACAAAGGTACTGAGGCATAATACGAATTGTGGTGCTGTTACATCACGGCAAAGAACGCAGCAACATCGCTGCCTGCAGCGTCGTGTGTCATGACACGCTTTGAGAGTACAATCTCATGCTTGAGCACAATTTCTCGAATTCTCTCAAGGTTAGCGCCGGGCCAGTGTAAATACTTTTGACTTCAGCAAGTGCCTTTTTACAGCGAAATTATTTTCCCGGTCCATTAACAATCGGAAACAAGAACCTCGTTCAAGTGATACTTTATTTTCTTAGAGATTAATGAAGTTAGAAGTGAGTAAAATCGAAAAATGTTGTTAGTTCTAGTCCAAGTATGTTTAATGCATAGAAATGTTTAATTGATAAAAATTAATGATTATAGCATCGCAGTCGCTTGCTATAGACCGCATGTCTACACGAAAAACTAGTTTTAAGCGGCTATCTTTATCTTGCATACATCCCATTGCCTGCAATGGAGTCAGATTAAATTCGTCCCCGGCAGACTGGCTTGCCTTTTTAACAGCTCTTTATATCATCACTAAACAAGCTGCGGTAATTGGCAAACTTTTTTTTATGGAATGGGGGTATGCCAGATTTGCAATTTAAGTTCGTCCGTGTGATGGCCACTGATGCCATATACTTCTTGCAAGTAGACTTGCTTGAGGTAACGTAAGTAAGCTCAACACCTGAAGGGTAACCGCAAACATCTATGTTTGCTCCGTGAGCTACGAGAAACCATTCATGGAGTATGAATAGGCTGAAACCGGTTACGGATTTGAGCACGCTCACTAAAATATTCAAAAGCGTCCTACAAAAATCGCCAAGGACGCTAACGGAACCAGGCAAAATGTGGCCGTCCTAACAGTTGGCCATGCTGCACTTTAAGAAAAAGAAAGAAAGCTTTGCAAAAAATCTTGATGCTAATCAGAAAACCATGCGCGTATATAGTTCCATTCGCTGGCGATCGTCGAGGGTGTGTTGCGAATAACAGATGTGTTTTGCAATCATTCGCGCTTGTCTTTGCCATGTCCTTGGGCCCTTGTCTCTACGAATGAAATCAGAGGTGATGTTGTATCAGGCGAAGATGAGGCATAGCTGGGCGGAACTAACAGAAAAGAAGCTGCAAAGATAATAATATGTGGCCTTCCTTTTGATATTTTATATTTAGCTAGTGCATTATATTTATATCGACAATGCACAAAGCTAACCTATTTACATGTTTATAACAGAATGCACTCGTGCACGTTGATATTTGCAGTACTACAAGCTGTAAATAATTATAATACAGAAGCAGAGCTGGCAGTTGATTCATAGTACACGTACGAAGAAAGCGACAACTGAAGAGTACTATTAGTTTTTATGCCGAGTCTTTTCTGTTAATTTATCCCAACCTTATCAGCTTTTACTAAGCTTAACTAAATCAAAGGTGTGGGGGTCGTCAAAAATATGATAGGTAAAAAGCACGTCACTTTTCTTGTTGATTGAAACTTCACTTTTCTTGTTGATGCTATGTAAAAGATTTTTCACAGAGTAAGCTGTTCTCTTTTTCGGGCTATCAAAGAACATTTATATGAAGAGAGTTTTTCGGTCATAACTAACTTCGACATCTAAAAAACAGAGTTCATCATTGTCATTTATAACTTTTTATTAAGCGTTATTTCACTGAGAGGTGCATCCTTTGTATTACATCGTGCGGCGCGCTTTCTAGCGCACAACCCTAACCTTAAAACAGTAGTTAGCAGTAACTTGAAGCGCCAAACAATGTGTTTAAATTCAATGAAGTATTGTTCACACTTACTGCGCGATCACCTAAGGAAGATTAAAAAGAAATTTTTGGTCACGAGTTTGTTATGGCCGCTCGGAATGGCTTCCTATGGTTCTCCTTCTGTCAGCTACAAGCGCAAGCGATTTCAAAATGAGAGCCGCCGAAGGACATTTCGAAATGTCCTGCCTAGCATCACAACAAGAGGCCGCTTCAAGACCTTTGCAAAGCACGTTTAAATCCCCGTGCTGCCGCGCTTCTTCTCGTGGCGATGTCAGTACGGTCAAAAAGAGAAAAGAGGAGAAAGACCTAAAACGGTCTCCATAAAAACTTTCTACGTTAGCGTCAACAAGACTATCATTAAGGTACACGTCACGGTTAATGTCATCGCTAACGAAACAGTAAGCAGCGCGCTAGAGATCGCTAACAGCAGGATCTCTGACGATAGGGCCAAGATAGCAAAAATCAACAACCTGTAAGTGACACGTTAGGACGTTCCTACGCAGTATTCACGTTTGATGTCGACTGCCCTGTTCATCAAGGCCAAATACTGTATATATGAACTTATGGAACAAGTTCCGATAACGGCTTGGAGTTTTATAGCCGCTGAATCTACTTGGGGCGTGACCGCGCCTCGAAAATTAGCGCACCCATACAATCGCGGCTGCAACAAAATATAGGCGTTGCCATTCTGACATGACCGTACATTGTAAATACCTAATGGTCATATCGGTCACACTTGATACAGAGCTGCAGAGAACCGGATTAATGCCGGACAATGCTTAACTTTCTGATACGTAATATTCGAGAGCTACGTTGGAGGTGGGATTCGCTACAGATTTAATATCCTACGTTAAATGACAAGATTTGGCAAGTGCATTCAAACGAATGGTTCTCTTGTTCACTACAATTTTTCATCCTGCAATTGATTTGAAAGTTTTCGAACTTGTTCTAACGGAACACGTGATTATTAGATGTACATAGTGTTAACTCTTTGAAAACAAAGTTTACGAACTAAGAAACTCCTTCATGATACTACTAGACGTATTTCATGTCTATTATATAAAAACTTCGTCTGCTTTGTTTTCAAACCGTTGATTTTCACATTTCACAGATCTCATTGCAACGGGAAGGTGCATCCAAAATTCACTTGTCAGCTCTGTCCTGAAAACCGAACAAAGAAACGATCTCAGTTATTGTGAGCCGATCGTTCACATACTCAACTGTACGAATACTCATCGGAGAACTACTTGTTGACCATACATGGTATGAATTAGCTTTCATCATATTCCTATAGGTGATGTCCAGCGAAAAATACGATCAAAAATACGTTTTCGCAAACGTACGATCTGCATTGATTCAGTTGGCAATCATGACGTTCATGTTCGCTGAATTCACTTTTATTTACCACAATGGGTTGACACAGTAAGCCATAAAAAGCTTTCGATCTATATGCCCTCGGATTAGATATATTGTCGTACGTTTTACGCAACATTCTATATCATCTAATTATAGGTTTTCTTAAGTTTTTTGCTTACGATTTTATTCTGTTGTTGCTCAGTAGAATGCTTTAAATTACACGTCGTAATAGGCTTCCACAAAAATGCTGCAATTGTGCTGTATTAAACATTGAGCAATCTAGAAACCGCCATTGACCTAATCGACTTTAAAAAAATGTCTTTGAAGTAGTTAACATATCAGATTACAAATAGAGAATTGACAGAATGTAATAATAATCAGTTCACCTGTTAGATTACCCAATTGTTGGAAACCTGTTTGTGCTTCTGGGTGCCCTTAATTTTATGCTTAATTTTTATGCTGTATCCACTAATTTCTAAAAGTAGAACGCGATTGTCTTTTCCATTTCATCAGGAGCGTCATAACATGATACGAATAATATCGCATACTCTAAAGAGGCATGGCAAGCAAATGTACGGTTCCTTATCTACAAGACCATGTCGCGGCATACAAGCAGTTGTTATAAAGCTTAATATAATGATTCTAAT
>MNPL01031025.1:0-11265 GCA_002081605.1 Tropilaelaps mercedesae | reverse complement strand
ATATATATATATATATATATATATATATATATATAGAACTTGCAAATAAACAATACACACCAACGGATGACGCTACTAAGCGTGGAAATATGCAATCTTGTAAAAAAGCGGATTCGCATTAGTGTACTGCTACATGTAATCAGCAGTATGCTTCTACTTAGGTTATGGCCCTCTTTACTTGATAGTTGTTTGGGCATGGCAGGCATGGAAAAGATTTCACAATGCCAAACAGGTAATAAACGACAATGTGTAGTAAAGTCATATAAAAACTAACCGAGACGTGTTGGAGAATAAGTATATATTGCTTTAATTGTCGTGGTAAATGCAGTTGGCTTGGGGCTTTTCATCAGCCGGAAAATGATTGACCCGACCCGCTTGCTGGTACCATGCAACGATAACTCGATTTCATTGCCGTTAAAGCCGGAAACTGTCACTACAGCGCATATCATCGCTTACATCTGTCTCATTCCCCCTCTCATTGTAAGTACATACGTATTATATTTAACAGATTATTGTTTGAACTGCTGACAGTTGTATGCAGGTAATAAGTGTATGTGCATCAATCATTCATTGTTATTAAATTAAAGAACAAATTTTATAAAATCGGATTTTCATTTAAAAGTATACATGTGAAAGTTTTACTAATGACATTTATTACTAGAGTAAAAAATTGTTCTGTCAGTCTTGTTGATAGACCGACCGTTCTTTTTACTTCTAGAATTCCTTAACAATCTAAGATTAGATGTCTTAACATAGAAGTACCTGTGTAAGTATATATAGGTTATTTGCGCTCCATTCTATAATCAAATGTGGTTGGCCATAGTCACTCCTGATAGTGTAAGATTTACAAAATCACCAAGACCCACTAAGAGCATTTCATAAACATATTTTGAAAATATGCTAAATTGTTTGACATAATTAAAATATAACTTACGTTTTATGTCGTTTATGGTAAGAACCCTAACTGGCTGCCCTTTTTAGATGAGCTCATACGTAATTGCTGAAATTCTGTTTGCAAGGCCTTTAACGTGGCTATTGATTTAATATGAAGATTGGTGGAATGTTCACCTAGATTTCTATGCCGTATTAAATCGTGTCGTTGGGTTAGAATCTACTTTTTTGTATTTACGCATCATTTAGAATAATCTATTTTCGTTCTCTGGCTCTCGTACGTGAGTATCACTTGAGAATAACTTGTGAGATACACTAAGATAATTAGTGCTATTGACTATTTTCAACCACTGTACAACTAAACACATTCGATTTTATTATAGGAAAACATTGTGCGCCGGTTTTGAACAAACATTCGCTTTGAGCTTCAAGTACACTATCATTAATAAACTGAACAAGAGATAATGGTATTCGTGGACGTTTGTTGAATCGTATAATAAGCCGTATAGTCATCATTTGGCTCACAGAAAAAAATCCCATTTTTTATTCTAGTTTGCCCTTTCAGCTGTTTAGTCCATCTTCTATATGTTAAACTATTTTAGTCAAGTTCATATTCTATCAATGCTTATATATGCTTTCATTTATGCTTATAATTCCGTCTACAAGCCGATTCTTTTTCTTTTGTTGAAGAATTAACCCATAATTGCCTCTGTTGTAAACGGTGGACTCTCAACCTCAGAGGTATATAAATCTTACTATGCATCATACTGACCGATTGAATGTATTCGAATGTATGGCTTTTAGTTTAATCGTGTATAGTCTACTCGTGAAATTTTGCATGAGGTTTACATTGTTATTAGCTATAAGCACTGGGTTGCTTTGCTATATTCCATTACGATTAGTTTGCTTTCTGTTTTTTTTCAGAGGTGTAAAAGGCCTTTATAGGTTATATAGTGCAGCAATTGTTTCACTATATCTGTAAAGCTGTAAAATTGCACTAAATTATGTGCAATAAACTAAATCTGCCATAGACTGTTTTAAAAACTTATAAATAAATAAAAACTTGAAATAGATTAAACCAAAGTTATAGATTGTTCATCTCTTCGTTTACTCAATGGAAGCGTCCACTCCGATCCTTCATTCATGTAATTAAAGTCTTGCTTCTTCTTTTGTGCATAGAGCAGGCTGTCTGCAGACTCATTTTCAAAACGACTCTTGAAATATTTGTGATACTATAAGGTTCAGAACGTTACGATTAACGGCTTCTTTCATTTATCGTTACGGGGTTTTTATCGTGTTATCTTAGTTTTTGCACCGAGGTTAAAATAGAACTGCCGTTTCGTTTAGAATCCTCGGGTCTTGGGAGCTTGGGAGCTTTTGTTGAAATTTTGCTTAACGTGATTTTAATGAATAGACTCCTGTGAGAACTTGTTATACTTATAAGCTAGCCTTTTGCTTGTTATATTTGTGACGGTGATAATTTTTTTCATTTTTTCATTCACCCGTGTTCTTAATAATTTCATGTGCATGCACAAAGTTGAGTTGTGTATATAACGTAACATATATGTATATATATAACGTCTTTAGTACAGATGTTGCCACCGATTTGCAGTTTATAGGCGTTTATACTTCTCTTTGTCGCTATGTGAAAACATGTAATTTATAATATATCCATCAGTAAATAACAAATCGATAAAAAATCTACATTTTTCAAGAAAAATATCATTTTTTAGGAATCGTGTTTTCCTGGGTGTTATTTGACCATATTCCCATAAGTCAAAACCAAATCTATATATTGCCAAGACGCCTGTTTAGGGAAAATACTATGTTACAGTACCTAAGTGACAACAGTGGGTGCGAAAAGCGGCAAGTCTGTGTGACCTAATAACAAAAATGTATATTTCTTTACAAAAACAAAAATCTGACGATGATCATTCAATTAGTAAAACTTGTTTTGTTAATAGGTTAATGTTAAACGGTGTCTCGTTCGCAGATCCTAATTATCGAGTTTCTTCGGTGGCGTCTCGGCGAAGAAGAGTGGCTGCCTATCAAGAAAATGACTTTACTCGGCCTCTGGGTGCCAAAATTTGTGCAGTGCCTTTATATATGCATTGGAAATTTCTTATATGGCGCTGCGCTGACCATGATGACGGTCGAACTCGGAAAAAAAATTGCCGGGCGCCTCAGACCGCATTTTATCGACGCATGCCGACCTACCAACTTTGCGCAATTCTGTGAATCTAGCAAGGCTCAGCAGTACACCGTGGACCTCATATGCTCGAATAGGCGAGGAGAAATGAACGCCAGGTTTAGTTGCATACACTTACAATTTGTCCAAAAGACAACCTGTTTTAATACCTCCCTTTTTAACACATGCTTAATATGAATGCTCAGCTTATTTGTTCATTGCCGTATAACTACTACTGGATAATTTATCACATGGTACTACTAACTTATTAAAAATATGCTCAGATGTAAAATTATAAATTGAACCTGCTGCTTTGGACTGACATTGCTTTTTTACATTATACCGTTTGAGCAATGACCTTACTGTAGTATGAACCAGATGTGAAGCACAGTGAGTCGTGCTACCCGCGGTTCGTATGTTGGTGAAAATTATGGGTCAAGTTTAAATCTGGTTTCAAGTAGACTAAGCGGGCAACGCACGGGGGGAGGGGGACACCACGGCTGGTCAGGAAACCGTTTGGATGGTCGGTAGCAGTGAGTAGTGACATGCTTGAGTAGCCTGGCGTATTGCATTGTCTATTATTGGTACGACAGAGTTGAATCAAAAAGACCAGCGTAGCCCATAAGCAGACTAGTTAGAGCCATGGCATGCTTTTCACTCTTGAAACGAACGAACAACCCGTTTGACTAACATGTATCAAACTATCCATTATCCAACCACCGAGTTCACCAGTCATTTGTTAGATATTAGCTACTTAGATGAGGCGAGACTGTTGAAGCCCAACTGCAGCACTGACTCGTCACGAGACAGTTTTTTTTCATAAAGGTGAGCTCTGACTGCGTGGCCTCCCGTTCGGGTTTCCTATGTTAATTGACTAGCCATGCACTCGGCAACCGAACATCAGTTTTCATCCTTTGGACATACCAGTGAGCTAGCTTTCAATCGCGGCTCAGCCGTTGATTGACGATCTGAGGGTGACGTCCGGTAATGGAGTTAATTGAAGCGATAACGCCATCGAACTACTTTCGTTCTAATACCATCATCGTTTGACTTCTTTTGTATTTTCCATTGTTCATACCCTCCTTCACGGTTTTACACTCGCCCTGTGCTGCTCTGCTAGTCTTACGGATATCGAGACAGTCAACAAGTTGGAAAGGGGGTGTCTAAAGAGCATAGAGCAAATTTATTACGTAATGTAAGAACAGAACGAAATCGTTTGAATTAAGTGATTTACAGAATGCATTTGACACACATAAAATCGTGGTCGAGTTGAACTTGGGTTTAAACGTTCAAATGAATAGTTCACTTTCAAGTACTGCAGCTGTGTTTCACTGGTATCTATATTTGACTGGAGCGAGTGCACGTAAAGCTGATGTAATGACAAATGTAGACATATTTGCTATTCATTATAATTGGTTGTAATATTTAGTGCTTAATCATTTTTTCTTCTGACGAGCAACTTTGGTGCCAATCTTCTGAGGCGTATACACCCAAAAATGTCACCTAGGCTACGGAAATCCTTTCGTGATCCACTAAGCGGTTACGTATGATAGGCCACCCACTAATTATGTGAGTATTTCTTGTGGACAGTGACAAATTGCTTTTTATTTACATTAAGTCTCAGAAGACCAACATTTTTAGGCCAGCCGCCAGCCAAAGGATAAAGTATTTGAGTATATTCAAAACAACGAGTTGTTAGTTTCTTTCCACTCTCTTTCAGTCTCTTTCCACTTTGCGGTTGAAAATCTTTGATTAAGTAAAAGGTATTAAGAAAACCCAAATATATCGAAAATGGTTAGATTTTGCAGAGAAAGCATCATAACAGTTTTTGCTTAAAATTTGCACATTTGCTCTTGCTGAAAGTGTCCAACCTATGAGTTCTCTCAAACTAACCGGTTATGGATCTCATTTCAATAAGAAAAATAGAATTTAGTATCGTTATCTTTACTCCTAGACGAGGTATCAAAAATCTAATTTTATCATCAGATGCAGCGTAAGTACACATGAAAATTACTTTTTAATACTTTTTTCTAGTTGCAACCAGTTGCAGGAGAAAGGCGTAAAACACATTATGTGGATATTCCATATATAGGCTAAACCTGCTGCCGCATGTGGCTTTGCTTGCTCCAACAGCAAAAGCTCAAAGACCAATCTGTATTGTAAGAATCGAAAAATGATTAGGACCAGTGCATTTTGAGTTACATTTGGTCCACATGCTAATAGTAATAAGCCAACGATCTTAGCCATGGTGATCTTTAAAGGGTCCCTCCCCTAGTACCGAAAGACGGTTGTAAGCTGAGACTTTAAGTGGGTTACCACGCCGGACATAAGTAGGCAATAGGGCAGCTAAATGCAATTTGAAGACTCACACCTTTTACAGCTGCGCGCACTTGCGTTTGTTTAAGGTAGGTGTGGAGTTTCGCTCTGTCCCTTAATTTTCACAAAAAAGGAGAAGTCAGCGATCCTTGAATGATAAATTATAGCACGTACAAGTACATCTTGGTATATGAAAGGTACAATTCGTTTTATCAAAATTCGTGATGATACATTGAATTTACTAAAAATCACTTTAAGCGGCTGTGTTCCTCTTTCTTATTTTGGGGGATGTGTTAAACTATTTTGTTCGTTTCTTCTAGTTCCCGCGAATCTTAAACGCAATGAGATATCTCTAACTGTTGCTAGTTGTTTCTTTAGTTCGATATGTTTCTTGGCGAAAACTCGGAACTCGAGCCATATTAGCTAAAGTTCTTACTCGAATGTCAAAATAACATTTTTACGTGTGCTTTCGTTGTTTCATTCTAGGGAATCTTTCCCATCTGCACATGCCGCAGCTTCTTTCTACATCGCCATTTATCTTCTGGTAATTATCTCACTCACAACTTTGTTGAAACATCCTGCTCCTTGTCCACCTTTTAAATTTTCCTGTTTATTCATTATTGAAACTCGTCTCAGAATTAAGAATTCCTTTTATATCCCAAAGGCGGTGTATTTTCGGAACTGCCTCATGCGGTGGTCTTAACAATTTACAATAGACGAAATACACCTAAGTTAGTTTCGAAAACCCACTTGTCTTGATGCACAAACTTCTCTACAGAGCTAATTGAACGAATCCGGTAGAAAGCAATCTCTCGGATGGCGGTATTTAGTAGGCGAATGATTGGCAATTGGACTCTTGCGTAACACGCGGAATAAGTAACGTAGTACAGCGGCCTGTTGATCTTGTGAGGATAGCTGTAATAAGAAATGGCAATCAGACTCTGCATTTTAAAATAAGCAACACCAGGCGCCGTCTGGGATAAACTTCCCAGTTTGTCTTTACAAGGAGCAAATATTGCCCTTAGTGTCATATGTTTACATGACTTTCGACTGGATAAGTAAGCTGCTTGAATCCGCCTGCTCAAAGAGAGATTAAAGGAACAAGGTGTGCTTTTATTACTCCTAAGTAGCGAATTGCCTGTTGTGGCGGTCGGAGTCTACGGAAATACAATTTGTTAGCGCAATTAAACCGCCCCGACGTAGGAAACAAAATAATGTCCTTTTTACGTTCATTGACTTGAGATAAAATATTTTGAAAATTTCGACAATTTTTGTACCCATAGAAGAGCGCTCTGGACATCAGATTGGAGAATCGAATTACTGGAAAACAGCAACGGCATGTCGTTCGCATAGACGGTGGTCTTTCATGAATTACCGCTTTCTCAAACTTCAAGCATTTTATCATTCGAATGGAAGAAGAGTGTTGCAGGCAGTTGAGAGTGCGGTCGAGAAAGACGCCAAGATAAAATTACTTGTTTTCAATAGCTTTAGTAACCTGCTTTGATTTGAATCACGGTATCACGTCACTGCCAATCGCTGAAAAATAACGGTTGAATTCATCGACATTTGGAAGGGACTAGAATTAGTCATTAGCGCAAGAGCGGTTTGGCTCTACCAAATTTTGGGCTAATGAATTTCCCTACTTGATAAGCATTTTTGTGTAAAGCGCTCATCGTGGGACCCCGTGGGTCTTCTTTTAATTAGCGACAGAGAGATGTTTACGCGCACCCGGTTTCACAATTTTGCATTTGTCGAATAATGTGAGACTCCTACTGAGGACCTGCACTTCTGAAACTCACACCACCATTAAAGGCAAAGAGTGGCTGGAACTATTTACCGCATGAACGAGGCTGTAGTACATTAGTGAGCATGTTTATATTTAGGAAGGCTCTAACGAGGCAGCTCTGGAATGTAACTTTTGGAACTTTTGAAGTAACCGGAGACCAGGTCAACGTCGCCAGCGTCGTGAATCGGAAGCGAATTGACGCATTTTACTCACTACACTCACTGCTGCCGAAACAAGGACTTCATCTTGGTTAAAAAAGACCTTTTTGGTCATGATGACCACAAGAGAGTAGCCGTCAGAAAATAATGGGGTGTAAGAATTTGCCATAAATTGAAACGGCAAGTCCCGCAGAAGTACCCGCAGAAGGTCTAGTAATTTGAGCTGATATAATCAGCATACCCAACTTTTTTAATCAACCTTTGCTTACTATAATACTTCCAATTCCAAAGCTCTGACGTTCAAGAAAGTTGTTCCTGCTTTGCCAGAAATAGGCCCTGTATCATAATTGAAATACATGTTGAGTAACAAACGAACGCGGACCCACTTAGTAGTGTCTATTTTTGTTGAACATGTTTATTTCCAAGCGCGCGACGATATATACACTATAGTTAGCTTGAGCTGTCATTGGAGTTGAATAAGACTTGACTAAAATCTGAAACAGCCGGCGCGGGTTGAATAAAATAATAATTTGTATAAATGCTGTTTTACCCGTTTATAATCAGGCTTCTAATAAAGCTGTATAAGTATATAGAATGGTTTTGCATCTTTGTAACAGACGTTATGTCTATGTATATGTAAAAGCACATTGTCTATGTATATGTAAAGCATTTTTTTTATGTTTCAATGGTGCTGAACTATTCAAGAATATGACGGTTGAGACATTAGTCAATTCTTGACGTTAAATGACTTGCTCAATCTTGCTCATGTGAGGTTGCATTTTCATTTATACAATGTAGAACTAACAACTGGATTGGACGGCGTCTGCGAAAGGCATATAATAGTACCCAGATTTTCGTTTCAATAAGTAGTCTCTATTGGTTCGTCGGCTCGCGGAGTCAGCAGCACTTCGGTGTTGTGTTCGAAATTATAAGCCCGTTTTTGCAAATTATCAATCTACTTTTAAACAGACATTGATTTTTCATAAACAATAGTTGTAAAAATTTATGTGTTTTACATGTACACAGTATACCTTTTTATCTTCATCAACGTGGTGCATCTACAGTTTTGATATTCCTTACAAAGTTTGTCGGAAAAAACGACCTTCTTATGTACTTGGGAGCTTTATAGGAATTTGTGTTAAATTTCGCAGGTTAGCAGTAAAAAAATTTAGACCGTTGTTTTTATTGTATATTACGCTTAAATCTCGAAGCATAGCACAGTGTGATAGGCAGAACGCTTTTTTTGTCAACAAGCAATTCACATTTAATAAGAATTTCTATTTAGCACTTTTTTCAATCACATCAATTCTTCCTGCTGTTGTGGGTAAATCGCAGCTCAATATGACATCCATATTAAAGTAGTGCCCAACAAATATCTATCAGCTAAAGTATATTTTTCAAAAGCTGGCTTTACATTTGAAAAACCTTTAAGTAATTCTAACGTAGAATAAAACCAAAAAGCCTCACACTCTTTTCTAATGTATTAGGCACATTTATTCTCAACTTATGCGCATAACTTAGTACAACTTTATGCAAAACATGACAATAGCGAAATGGAGAATATGACGCGCAAGCAGAAAACACATAAAATAAATATATTACGCTTGGTGAACAACTCGGTTTATTGAGATTGCATTATACCAAGTACACTGTCGTTTAATTTAAATATTGATTTCCAAAATGAGATCAGGATTTGAGATTCGATCGTGACCTTAATCGTTGAAGCGATTCGAGACATACGCCATCATGCTTACTCATATGTCTCTTTTTTGGATTAGTTTTGATTCTCACTTGGGATCTTTTTCATTTCTGTCCGAATGCGTCGTATCATTCGTACTTCGGTTTCAGACCTACCTTCAATTGCGAATGTCCTGGAAGTCGGCCATTGTGCCTATTATGCGCCCAACAATCCAGTTTGCGTTTATCCAAGTGGCTTTTGTGATTGCTTTAACAAGAGTACGTGATCACTATCACTTCTACTCCGATATAGCCGCTGGAGCCATCCTAGGAACTTTCTCCGCCTTAATCACGGTCTGTAATTCTTCTATTGTGATTGTATTTTATACACTTTGCAATCAATTATATAATGAAAACTTTGTTCGGTGGTTCTTGTATTCCTTATAATATAACATAATGGTTTTTTAGATCTAAGTATTTTCAAGAGGGAGGATCACAAAATCACCTTAAATTCTTTGCAGAAAAAATTTGGAACTTAATGGCGTTGTCCTAAATTATAACTATATTTTGATACGTCATACAAATCGTAGAAGAGGGCCACAGACTTTGTTCATGGTTAAACATTTCTTGATGAGTATGAATATTTTTCTGTATCGTTTTTCTACCTGATTCCTTTTTGCCAAGAAATTACACCATAGACTCACGTAAGGTAGTCTTCTCGCTGCGGAATGAACATATTAACTTACTTCTAAATGCGCATCACCGATTTCCTCTTATCCATTTACAATATTTTGAGTGCATTCAAACTAAGTACGCTAGCATTTGGAAAAAAATTGAAGATCAAAATGTCGTTGGAACTGACTGAGAGTGGTAAGCTAACCGTCCAAAGAAAGAAACCGACATCTTCTCACGAAACACAAAAAAGTCTCATTCTAAAAAATCAATTGTACTACGTATGATGGAAATTGAAAAGTCACAGTAAGTTGTTATCATCATTCATTTTTAATTGATGCACACCCATTGAACTATTACAGATGTTCTACATGTCCCCTCTGCCAAGAAGTCCTAAGTTGCTGATTTACTCTTCGCAGAAAAAATCACTCGACCATAAGGATCTTAGCACTAGTACGGGGAACATTGCTACAGACGATGGACGAAATGCTGCTGTGGCTGTTGAGGAAGGTGCCTGTTCGTATTCAAATGAAAATCGAATGGACGCTCCCCGAGACGTTGTTGCGAGCAGCACTGGCATTGGTAGGTGTGATGGGAAACCATCGTCGGGTGAAACAAGAGAAGCGACCGATTTTGTATCCCGCTTAAGCAAACTAGGTATAAAATCACCTTCGATTATTCTAGAGTCTAAAGTAGTTCAATGACTAATTTAGGCCGGCGGCTTTGAGCCTACTCAGTGGAAGTCGCCGCAATTTAAAAAATATAGATTTTGCGGAAGGGGATTTGTGTGGCCTTTATAAAAAAGAACATCCCTCTGAAACCCCTTAAAGCAATCATTGTTCCGAAACTTTTCCGGTAAATTAAATTCACGGTAACCAACGCTGGGAGCATTTCCATGTCGATACCACTTTCCAAAAAACGCTTTTAAAAATTAGTCTAAAAGCTCTTCAAAATTTATATCTTCAGTGTTCACATGCATTGATTGCAAAAAAATGATCACTGATTATCAACTAATCATTAAGGTGACAAATCGATTCGAACGAGCAAGCCAGTCATTCCAATGAAAGCCGTTCTCAACACTAAACTAGCATTCGCAAGCCAAAGACACTGTTGCCAAAGTAATCATGTATCTGTCATGAAACATAACATTGTAGTGCGTAGTATTTATTTAGAATAAGAAAAATATTGTAGGTTTGTTGTAGGCTAAACTACAAGGAATCGATGTAGTATTATTACGAGTCGCTCTTTCTTGAATCTAAGTCCAGGGCCCTGGGTTGAATACACATATATCATACACGGTACAATATAAGTACGTGCAACATTACTAAATATGTATCTTTGCACAGAGGAGTACAATTATGTATGAGGCATGTATCCTGCAGACGTCAAGCTATAGCATGCTATAATTATGAATATTGTACTGGCTATTTAAAATAGCTACAATAATACAACTGCATGCACCTGTGGCAAACCTGTGAGTGTAAGTTTTAACACGTAAATTTAAATAATCATACAATTAATATTAAAAAAGAAAGTGTATATATATATATATATATATATACATATATATATATATA
>MNPL01031018.1:7460-17563 GCA_002081605.1 Tropilaelaps mercedesae | reverse complement strand
TTTCAAAACGACACAATAGGCTGCCTTCATGGAGTTGTATGGAAACACATTGTTGAAAATTGATTAAATATTTTATCAAATTTATTAATAATTTTTATCTGTAAAACATTTCGTCCAAGTTAGAACCACCTACATGTAATATGCAGTTGTCCTTGTACAGAACCTGTCCATTATATCTATGAACTTCCTTGGCTGGTGATTTCCCCGTTTTGGTCCAATCTCGCTTTCCATATATGGAACAATCAACTAGTTGGTTTGGTCTTGTTCAATAGCGTGCTTTTTACTTGCTTCTCCTGAGCAAACCAAGTTGCTGGTGGCGGGTTCTTATCGGTGATATATTGTTCTTTCATCCGGTTTCTTCAGTAGCCAGTATTACGTGACGCTTTTCCCGAACATCATTTAACAACCTGGAACTCTTGTCTCATTCTACAATTATTGCATACTCAGAAACTTTTATGGCATGGTACAGCTTTGAGTTTCGTGCCAGCCCCGCGTCGTAACATAGGACTTCCCCTTTTTTCCGTTGTGGTATGGACAGGTGATGAAATAGCCCGATGATAATGTCTAACAGCGTTTTTTCAAAAACGGGGTATCCAGTATCACGATATCGTGCTAAGTTGTAATGCACTCTGTGTTTCTTCCAAAAGAATGTACCACAGGAGTGAAACTGGAATTCATAAATCTTTGATTTACAGTCGCTAGTTATTGGCTATTCATATTATCAACGCTAAAACAACACTAAGGGGTTTTCCTCGAAGTTCAGATTTATTTCAAAAGAGCTTGTAGAACTTCATTTGAATATTTAACTAAAATTAATCGTTTAAATCTATGGCATTTTGCCATTTATCAAATAAATATTCGATGTTAAAGAAAACACTTATATGATATTCAATTGGGATTGCCGTTATAAGGCGTTAGGGATAATCTCATATAAAAACACAAAAATATCTCTAACAAAGATCGAGGATCTCTTGAGTTAAAAAACGATTGAGTCCTAGTGTAGGTGCTATATCTGCATGACTGAACAGCCCGACGTATCAAATGCAGCTATTGTCACTTCGACTAGTGCAGCGCAGCTAATTCTGCGAGATGCTGTGTGCCTGGACAAGACGTCTCCAGAAACGACAGATTGTTTACCACTTAGTGCTTCAGCCATTCTCGATTTGAAAATAAATACATTCGCATGGAGATCCACCGGAAGGAATTTTTTTGTAACATTATGAACGGGAGTCACGCTTGAAAAGGCCGTTTACCATTTCTTTGTTAGGATTCCCAGAAAGTGTCTATCTCGCACGCACCGCGGCGAGAACTATAAAATCACCGCCGAATCATCGAAAGCATCAGAAGAGACGACAAATCAACTGAGCAATATGACCAAGAAGCTGTTCTTCGCCGTAAGTGCACAATGAAATCGTACCCAATACCATTGATGTCCCCTGGTAGCTTCGTAATAGGTTGATCAAAATATTCCCAATCAAAGGAAAAACGTTTAGTATTAGTTGACAATAGTTGTAAATATCTAACATAGATAGGTCCATGTGCCACGCCCTGGAATCACATCTGGTCGAATCCACCATTACACATAGTATTTTCATTAATATTTTTCTCATAATATTTTCACTGTACGTACCTGTGTGTACGCGCGTGTTAAAAATTTTTTCAGGTGATTTACGTATGTGGCCTTGCTATTGCAGTCCTTGGGGCCGATGGAGTGTTTCCTCACGCCAACAAGTTGCGACCAAAAAAGAGCATTTTTTACGGTGGATATGGACTGGGATATGGAGGTTACGGTATTGGCTACGGCGGCTATGCTGGCTATGGAAGCCTTGGTTCGTACAGTGGTTCTTATCCTGGACACGGGAACGAATACTACGGGTACCCCGCATACCTCGGATACGGGTTTGGTTATGAAGGGTTATATGGTGGCTTTGGCTACAGTGGAAGCTATACTAGTGGCTACCTATGGTGACCAGTTAATATTGTTGGGTAAAATTGACTTCGTTTTGCTAATTTCATATACATATAAAGGACAAGGGTTGGTATTTTGGAGTTAGCAGTAACGTATAGAAATATCGTGTCAGTTAATTGTTTGTTGCTTAATTACTTTGCGAGCTCTTTTTTAATGTTTTGGTTTAAACAGGCACTGAAGATTCTTAGCCGATCTATGATATGAAATTTGTCCACAGCTATCAATATATAGGAAAATAAAGCATAATTTCTGTATGTGCTTTATTTTCTTCTGGTTGTAGAATACACATCGCCGCATTCTACATAAATGGAAAAAGGGACATTTCTGATAGTGAAATACTGTTGTGGAAGAAGTATTGAATAATATGGTTCCTTAGGTTAAGTAATCGACCTCAGGCAATCTCAAAACCGATGAAACATAACTGTGTTGTTGGGTTTGAATGAAATCACTGTCTATTTCAATCTATTAATTCATATCTTTACGATACAATAACAATTGGCATTAGTTGACTAATACTATTAATGCTTCCGTTATTAATATTCTTCGTTACTTTGAACAACATATCTGCAGTAAATCTACAAAAAGTATATGTCACAGCAGGATTCCTGCGTAAGCATACAGCCAGCTACTTAGCCAGCCATTGCTGCGATGAGACATAAGAACCTATAGAAACTTTACCATTGTTAAATAACAAGACCAAATGTTCTTTTAATATTAATATGAGTTATTAATCAATTATGTTTGAATAACAGCGACTTTAGCCTTTTCTAGGGGCATCTTAAACGATGATATCTGCACGTTCCTCGATTTCTCAAAGAACAAAAGGCTCGCTTTCGCTTTTGAATCTATGCCAGTCTCTAAAAAGTGTTGGAATTCTTTTGATCAATAGGCCGAAGCTGCGGAATACGATTAACACAGAAATCGAATAACACAGAATGACACATTTTGTCATTTTGCTTTTTCCAAAAACATCAAAATCACCTTTTCAATATATAAGTCGAGTACATTTGGTGATCACATTGGAGTCAGCTATTTTCATTTTCGTTTAATTTCTGTCTAGCACAATATTTTCCAAAAAACGCAAGCCGCTGGTTTACTTGTAACGCCTATTTCGGTATATAAAAGAACCCATCGTAGGGGGGTCATACACATTTTAAAATGTATCTTTAAGGTAAGGTATATCGTAGCATAAGAGGTGACACTAAAGTTACTCTCTGAAACCAAGATGAGAGTGAATTTTTTCTTTTAGCAACGAATCGTTACGGTCATGACAGACTATAACGTGCACATTCAAGGCAAGCTCTTAAAGACTGTACCGGTGAGTTTTCATTAATATAACATTTAAATTACCAAAATGAAAAGATATTCTTCATGTATACCAGTACACAGATGCGTGGAACAAGAAACCATTGTATGTTTATAGATTTCATAGGGGATAAACTCTTTCTTTTTAAATGTTGCACAGGCCCTACAACCAAGGGTGTGAGTCAGAGTTGGACACTGGTGAACGGTGAGTGCGAAGTAATCTTTACTGTGATGCTGCTATAATTCCAAAGAAGACTCGCTAGAAGAGGTAAACTGGCCGGGAAGTTTAGTCAGCGCGGATTGGGTAAGTACGCATCGGCGTCTGATAGGTCGGTCAGCGTTGGCTGAGGACATAAAGTCGTTTTGTTTTCGAAAAAATGAAAACAACCTTTGCCTGTGACCTGAGCCTGGAGGCAGGTCTCCGCCTTCGTCGGGTCGACCCGAGTGGCCTTCATCGCTGCTACTCGAACTACCTCTTTGCTGCAGTCCATCACCCCCCTGGTATACTGAGTCAGAGCCTGAAATGAATACATAATTGAATGTACACATAAAGTACCATCGGTTGAGTACCGCGGGAAATGATACGGATCGGATTAGGACTTAAGGGATGTAAAAGTATGCGTGCATCCGTAGAAAATATGAATTCGATTATGTTACCAGAAAATCCAAACGTCAACTCTAAAGAAATTAAGGGCCTATGATGCCTTCGGCCGGCATCTATGTTACAAGATATTATAGTATGTTAAACATAATATAGATAGAAATAATAGAGCAATTGAAATTAAACCTAAAAATTTGTGAATGTTTGTTTGGTTTCACGTTTTCTTTTTTCGTTCCTAATTTATAACAAGGATTTGAAAGGAGATTTAATAGATAGTCTCCGCTCATTGTGTTACTGCGTTGTACGCAAAACAACAAATTACGATGGGTTGGCAAGTTCAGATTATTAGATAAGTAAAGCAAAAAGAGTTTCTTACCATTACCCGCTTCCGTGAGCCAAAGAAGCGGTATGCCGAACACTTCTACGCATACTAGAACACAGCACAAAATCAAACTCAACGAGAATATCAGAATAAAAACTGCGTCGAAAAGATGGTTTGAAGCCAAATATTCAAGCGATAAATTTAGGAAATTTACACTGCGTTGAAATGATGTGGTGTGACTCGGAAACCAATCTGGAAACCATAAATCGCCCATAGTATCCTAGTCAATTTAGTTTTATGACTCCTATGGCCGTCGTTAATCATCAACCATCCTCGAATCAGTTCTTGTTTTGCTTATAGAAACATTGTCGTTCTCGATGACTCAACACACGAAGCGTTTGCACCGAGATAGTGAAAACTACAATGGAAACCTCCGTGATTTTTAGCTCAGAATGCCCGAGTAACTTCACATACACAAAGAGTTAAGCCTATAAAAACTATGTGCCTTACGCGGAACGATATCACCCTCTTGCATATGATTCAAGGGTAAACAGAGGAAGCTGTGGACCCTTTATCAATTGATTTCATGCCCCAAAGCGTGAGGTTTTAAATTTATTCTAACTATTTTTCTGAAAATATCCGAATTCTGACCTAAGCTTTACGATTGATTGTATACCATTTTTCACTTAATAAGTCACCTCACGCAGCTCCCGGACATCTATCTTGTGATTGCTTCAGTCGCTCTAAAAATCTTGCAGAAGATGATTTAGTACTTGAAATACTGCCAGCTCGAAGGAATGGCTATCAAAGCTACCACTTAATCGCTCCGATTCTTTTAAACTATCTGCAATCAGGCATCTTTTAAAAAGTCTATGTGGTCTGATTGTAATGTCAATCGCCCCAAAAATGTTCCTAGCTACGATAAGCTTCTGCTTCATAAAGCAGAACCAGACGAAAGACAGTTTGCTCGTGATCTCCTCTGATAGCGTTTAGCACAAACTGCAAAATAATACTGTGTTGTTTTATTATTTTCTTTCCAACTGATAACTCTTAGTTATTCCATTGCGTTTGTATACACCACACCAAGAAACCTTTGATATGCTCTATTCTAAAACAACTGGTGATGGCTATAATGACGACATTCAATTAATATAAATAAAACATAGTTTCGGATGAATCTATTGTACGTGCAAAGTTTTATTTTCATATGTTTTTAGTCGCTAAGGCCTTTGCAAAATTTTACCACCATCCATAACCATAACCGAAATAGCCCGGATATCCATAGCCATACAATTTATAATAACCAGGGTAGCCGTAAGCGTATCCTCCATAGCCTCCATATTCATAGTCAAGGCCGTAGCCTCTATAGCCCAGTCCGTAGCCGCCATAGAATACGCTTCGTTTTGAGCGACCGAGTGAACCAGAGTTTGCTTCGTTTCTGTTGTTTTGAGCCGATGAAGCAAACACCAAACCACTCACAGCTATCACAGTAAGAACGATCTGCAAGTGGAATGCCTCTGCAAGATTATTGAACTACGCTAATGGAATATTTACCTGCTGTACTTCCGTGCATTGATTTAGACATTAACTGACGGTATGCTTTTTAATAGTTTTCACTTTCAGTGCAAACTTAACTATGTATCCACAGAGAATCCTTATTCTTCAACGTATAGGCTAGAAGCGGGCTGGTAGAGTTGCAACTCATAATAAGGTACTACTTACAACCGACGCGGGACTCATCTTTAGTGTTTAAAGTTTTTGTGGAAAAACCTAACTTTCTAATTAAAAAAGATAAACCCATATCCTCGGTTACACTCACTAAGGTTGTACAAAGTCGCATTCATGATGCCAAAGGAGACCGTCTGATACTAAACACGAAAATATATAAAATGCTAATATCTACTATCGTAATATTCGAAAATTCGTTTACAAAGACCGCTCACCGCAAAGCCTTTCTTCATATTGAAACAGCTGTCCGTTTTCAAATTGCAAAATACAAAAGATATTGGTAGTCAACGATCTTTTATATTTGGCACCGTGAGCTCCTCTTACCCCCTCACCGATGTTCGATTGGACCGAGAGAGGAGGCCATCTCTAGTAATTTGCGTCCTTTCAATCTACCATGCGAATACGTAAAGCAAAAGAGCGTGCTTCTTGTCGGTTATGCCTTCTTCATACAACAAGTCCACGTGGCCAGGAGGCAAACTTGATACGCTTGACAGCTCTTGAATTCGCCCAACGCGAATAAATAGCAAGTCCAGCAACATAAAGAAGGATGTTTCGCAAACGAAGTCAAAATATCTTCTGCGGGATGCCTCTCAACTCCATCGCAAATCTAGTCATCAGAAGTTCTTTAATCACTCCATTCTCCTGCTGGACACTGGGTGCATCAACGAACGATGCTCGACGAGTAGCCCTCACTGGCGGGATAAACTTCGCTGGTTAAGCGCCGAGACAAACTGGGCAGCATCTCCAATACTTCCTTTAAGACCCTCAGTACCAGTTAGTTCGTGATGAGGTGTGTCAATCAAGTGACAATCTTAGTGAACGTCCTCAGTGAGCAGCGAACCGCTTAGTGCAACTATCGCATTCAATTCAAGCGATTCTTTTGTCCTTATTCTGTAACAATGAATAGCCTTCCTGACAATTGCCGGTAAAAATTCAAATTACACTGTAAATGATGACATAATTGATATATTCAGACATGGCCATAGCCAAGCAGCCGTGTTTTACCATAAAAGTTAGAATAACAATAATGACCAAGCAAAATAGGTGCGTCAGCGAAAGCGAGTTTGATACAGCTTTTCCTCAAACAAGATGCCTCGCTCCTATGATAAACCGAGGCGAGTGCCGTTTAACTTGGCCAAGCATCCAGCAAACACGTCGTTTGATTTTCTTTAGCACAAATATTGCAAAATTGCGTCTATCGCTTAGAATATTTTTTCTAAGTGGCTAGGTTAAATGTAGCTGACTCGCCTATATGGAATCGTTATGTTTAAACCCCAGTTTTTTATATCTATTATTATTTAACACATAATATGTGGAAACAAATGTAAATTACCCAAATATGTATGATTTGCCAAAACAGAGTTTCTCACTACAAACTTACTTCACCACATGGGCAAGAAACCTCAGCATTTTAACTTTATTCCTAGACTATTTCCTGGAAGGGTAAGTATTTTCAGCATAATCTGGCAACCCAAATTTTAGTTTCTTTCACACTTGGTGCACTACCCCGACCAACGAACTAATTAACAAGTGATACCAAACTACATAAAAACGATTTTATTGAAAGGGCTTTAACATGAAAGTATTTACCTCTCACTAAAATAATATGAAGGTTTTTACAGAGCTTCATTACAAAGGCTGTTTATCAAATATATTAGTTGAACTTAACTAATAGTGTATTTAGCATACAGTAGCTTTTGAAAACAGAGATGGCGTATGCTAGTAGAGTTTTCAGAAATGCAGAAAACCGAAGTTAACCCAAGGAAGGCCAACCAGCGTCATTGCCCGTAAAAGAAAATGCCAACAGCCGTTTTGTGGCACGGTCGAACGGCTTAATATTATAGTACTAAATAATGTTGTGTACAGAAAACAGGGAGGTTAAGCAGGGCCACTGAAAAACGTATTAAAGTTGACAAGTCGGTTCTTGGTGCGAGAATTCAATACCGTATTCAAGAAACCAGGAGGATTTCATATATCAACATCACATTTTAAAAATATAGCTGCAATGAGCATTAAGTATCGCAACGAAATTGACAGGGGACAAGACCAGTATAAGAGATCCAAGTAATATATATCCAATTAAGAAAAATCCCTTTGTGGTAAATACCGGAGTTGTCTGCGTAACGCTGGTCCCTTTTCCTCTGCTACCTTGGTTGTTCCTTCCCCTACCCAGGTCTGTAGTGCCACAGGAGTCCTAAGCAGGAATGCAAGTATTGCTCGAGGCTCCGCACTGCAGGAAGGCATACCGTAGGGTCTACCTTTGCTTATATATTAGTATATAGGACCGTAGACACACCGGTATCACATGTATGCATCGATGTATAGTAATCGTTAACTAAGCCACTATTAGATGAGACAATTTTGAAATCTTCAGTTAAATTAAGCCTGTAAAGGCAATATTCCGTATGCATTGAACTATTGTAGCTAGGTTTCCACGATACAGCTTTCCTAGTTTCAATGAATACTATGTTTAACAGCAATGGCAATAAACGAGTAGAACTTAGTAGCCATCTATATCGTAACGTAGCTATTGACAGTATTCGTGGTATGCTATAAAAATAACACATTTAATCTTTCGTCACTCCAGTTGACCATAACACACGATGTTCAAGTTGCGTGGTCGCAATGGCTGTCGCTAATACAGATGGATGCACCATAGTTGTTTAGCCGAGTAGCCAACGTTGAACAGAGGAAGGGCTGATGTAGGTACTGGATTGTGAGAGATTTGATTCGGCAGTTAGGTATTTCGTCGACGTGCGGCAAAGGCGAGTAGGGCTGGACGACTATCCAGAGTATCCGTCTATGCCGCCCCTCTTTGCAAAATCTCCCAATGGAGGTCATACCGTGTGACAAGTATTAGCGAAACCCGAGAAGCTCACCCACAATCTGGACTCGATTGGATTCCGCCTGACCTCAGCGCATTTGGTAGAGGAAGGAGCTGCGGCGATTTGAGCCCGGACTCACCGCACACTAACTTCTACCTTGGAGATGGGATAAAGCGTCGAAGTCGGAGTGCCGGAGTGACGAGGACACGAGGACGTACACACGCCCTCCGCACAGTAGCTCGTTGGCCCCCGCGGTGCACTTTTAATAGTGCACGAATTTTTATTAAAAGAAATCAGTGTCATTGGGAATTCCAATTTTAGAATGCGTTAGCAACAAGGGGGGGTATGAAAAACGAGACAACGAGCCCGTTGAAACGCCGAGGCTATGAAAAATACCCGTCCCTGTCTCTCTTCGCATGTATGTAGTAAATGAATTCATGATTGAACTTGATGAGTGCTTGTCAAAATGTTGTGGAAAATAGTCATTATGGTTTACGTATCTGAAAAATCGATTTGGCCTGCGTATGCGCCTAGTTAATTTCGTTAATCGTTCTTATAAAAAAAGTCGTTTATCTACTGCCTAAGATTTCTAAATTATTATATAGAATTAATATTTGTCAGTGCACGGTTTACCTTCCATTTTTATTGTTGGTTGAGTTTGGTCATTAATACTTTTACTGTGTTAGACGCTTTATCAAATAGATATAAACCTTTTTGTGTAAAATTAATAGAGCATGTTCCGTAGAAATCGCGGTCTCGCGATTGCAACAACTTCTAAAAAAACGGAAAACTAGTCAAACTTTCTATGCAAATTTACGGAAAGGCGGCATTTTAAAAAAACATATTTGGTAAACGCGCACAATATCGGGTCAGGATATTCCGTATTATTTCTCACCTCAAGACGAACCCCAACGTTTTTCTCCTTATGCGAACTTCATTGAGCATCATCGATGTTCCTAAAGACATCTTCCTTGTGTTCTTGCCAAAAAGTGCTTTTTAAACTGAGCAGGTTGATCGAGCTTATCATAACAACGAATTTAACTATGTGGGTGAAAGAGTCCATTCTTCGATCTAGTTGGGACCGTTGCTACGATGCAAAGCGCCATTGGACTGTATAATATAAAAACAGTTGCGCACCTTCATGTGTCACGTGCTAGTTAACACAAGCGTTGGACATGCTCTTTACAGTCTCCTGACATAGATTTAAGTTCATTCAAGTTGCGTGGAGGAAATAACGGATGGTTCCAATAAGTGCTGTGCCGTTGAACCAGTAGTGGTGGTTGCTATGAATAAATGTGGAGGGTGACCCAGCGCGTTCCACACATCACTTAGAAAACGAATTAACAAGCGCTT
>MNPL01031015.1:62743-72771 GCA_002081605.1 Tropilaelaps mercedesae | reverse complement strand
TCGGGGTGGAGGAAAAGAACGGCGGAGGAGCTATGGGAATGTTAGCGGAGGGAAGGGTGGATGCGTGGGCCGACCGGAAAGGACAACAGACCTTCACACCTTCGCTCAATGAAAGGCTGTACTCGACTGCTCTGTTATTTATTGGACTTCGGCGAAGGGCACCGAGCGAAGGGGGCGGCGGCGGCGGCGGCCTGTAATAACATCAAAACTCATCGAGCCAACGTCGAGGGAGAGGCCATAGCCTTAGCCGATGAAGGCCTACATTTCGTCTACGGAGCGCGAACTCCGCATCGAACAAGAACGATCTCCCCCCCCCCGTCTGGCCAACGAACCTCGCCAGGTTGCGTCGGTTTTCGTGCCGAAATTTCCGATAACGTTTAACAGCTGATGCGGCGTGAGGCGCAAATCGTAAGGCGGTCCGCGTACGGAAAGCAAATACGTTCAGTCCTGCGGTAGACCATTAGGCGCAAACGCGCGCGCGCGCGCACACGCGTCAGGTCGAGTCTCGCGGCGGAAGGCGGAGCGGATCGGAGGGGGACGGACGGAGGAGTTAAAAGACAAACGTCGGAGTTTTGCGGGCCCGGCCACGTTCGTGGACGTCGCTAAGAGACGATTCGTTAGTTAGGAGGCCTATTAGGAGCCCCCCTCATAAGTCAGTCAGGCCGTTCTGCCGTAATCGTTCGATGACGGGGTCACGAGTGGCTCTGGTTGGCCCCCTGGCCGTCACGCATGCATCGGTGCGTGCCCATATGAGGGTTTTATTGTGTGTGAAAAATACTCAAGAAGAAGCCGACAAAGTTTTCAACGCTGGACGACGCGTTCCTTTCGTGTGTATCCAGGGTGCGAGGGGAGAACGAGGAGGAGAAGGAGCAGGAGAACGAGGAGGAGGAGGAGGAGGAGGAGGGCAGTATGCGAACGAAACCTCGTAAATGGACGAACTGCTTTCGAATGGATCCAACTTGCTTATATTTAAGCTCGCCGCTAGCGAGGCGTCAGGTCGGCCATGGGGGGTGATCAGGAGCGGAGCCTTTATAGACGTGACTCACCCATTGGAAAAGGCGAGGCGAGCGATGAAGGGACGCTCTCGTACAGAAAAGTCTCTTTGTCTTCGCTGCAGCGCGTCGACAAGCCATTGCCATTACGGAGTTGGTCCGAATGGTGAATTTTGGATTCGTGTCGGACTTAAACCACGTTTCTACTGACTCTGGCGAACCCGTCATTGGATGTCGCCGTAGTAAAATGCAGCGACCCGCGACTCCGATGCTTGGCCGGCGTCCTCGACGATGGCAGCTGTTGAGAATAATACTCTGACACTCGACGGGAGTTACTTAGGCAGTCGAACTCTCGAACAGGCGACTCTTCGCGGCAAAGGTGAAATCTACTTCGTGCAATGACCGAACTGAACGAAACTGGCACTCGCCAGCTTGGCTGTGGGGTTCCTCCATAGGTTCAAGGTGTAGATGCACGGGGGACGTACCCCACTCCCGGCGTTATCGACTTCGCTGTTGAAAAGAAAATCCTCCCTCCCTTCCTCCCTCCCGGTTACCTCTCGACCTCTGATGTTAGTGAATAAGGTCAAATGCCCAAATGCATATGTGGGCCGCCCGAAGGGAAAAACCCACTACAAGGCGCTATAAGTGAATGTGTATGGCAGAGTGAATTGGCAAAGAAAGTTCTGACCTAACTTGAAGGTCTGTGCGGCCACAACGTCGAGCCACCCCGCCGACGATAGCGTGACGGCGCGAGGAAATCCAATAAAGCGGAGAAGCACACTTTGATGCCATGTATATTATGCAGCGCTAGTGCACCTCGGAGCAGATCTGCACGCTCTAGGTCAATCAAAACTCAGAGGAACGTCGTTCCTCGAGAGCGGAGATTGACGGGGTCGGAGTGTAGCATTTTGCCAGCGAGGAGAACGCACAAGAATTTCGAAGCTGATTTGAAATTGATAAGGTGGCCGAAGCTGACCCGCCCGTCTACCGACCTCCTGGGAAGGAGTCAGGTCTTGGCGCCTCGCAACTTCCTCTGGTGCACCACTGAATCCCTTCACCCTGAACCCACCCACGCGCGTAGCAGCCTGAGAGGTCCTGCTCCCAGGGGGCCCCGTCCTCTATGGCCCTGCTCACTGTAACGCAATTTCAAACTTGCCCGCCACAGCGGATTTTCCGAACGCTTCCTCCTCCTCTTGTCTGCGCAACCAAACAGGCCGATGCGCCAATCCGTCTTGGTGATTAATAATTTTCCGACAACGTCCCGACAAATTGAACGCCGCGCGGTTGTGGAGCCGTAACACCGCTCGAGCAGCGGAGAGAAGCTGTTGGAGGTGGTCCTTCGGGAACCCTTTGCAGGATTGGAGCCGGTGCACGACTACTTGCGTTCCCTGGGAAAAGTCATACAACACTTTCATGGCCATCAACTCATCCGAGCCGGAATCTGACAGCGGAAACAACAGCAAAAGGCGACCAACCAACCGACCGACCGACCGCTCGACTGGGTGCGGCGTGTCGATTCGGTAGCGCTGCTGCTGCTGCTGCTGCTCAGAGAGTGGAAAATGCCGTTGACGATTGATTGTGGCCATGCGCGGGGGTCTGGCGGGGAACGCGCGCGCGCGCGTTGACGCTGGAAGTCGCGTTCCGACGTACTAATAGGTCATTATATGAAGGAGGGATTTGTAGCTCGAACACAGTGGCCGTGAAATCGCGCTCGCTCGGAGCGTGTGTCCGATACACAGACAGACGAGTCAGAAAGCTTCGTCAGAGGACGGTTCAGGGAACGGAGAGGTTTCCAACTGATCCCCTGTCCCAAACCGGAGTGACGTCAGAACGTCGGCAGTGGAAAAATCTGTCTCATGGAATAAATATGCGCGTCTGTTCGTAGAGCAGATCGGACGAGGGAAAAGAGCTAGGAAAACCGACCCCAGTCGGACGGAGAGCAACTTCTCTAGATCTACCCCATAGTCTGAGGTATTTAGCCGATGCCTCCCATGACAAACGTTTCCATGGAAAACAAGGTAACTGCTCGAATGTGTGAGCTCGGTGGCCAGGGTGAAAGTTTGTCTCGTAGAAAGTTAAGCTTTGCAGCTTAGCCAAAAGCCTAAGAAGCGAAGAGACGCCGCAAACTCCCCTGCGCTATAACTGACGACTCAGCAGACGGACGCTATAGCTAATTCGTAACTGTATAACCTCTATGGGTGGCGCTGCTACTGAAATTAATCAGAGTCGCGGTACGACGAGAGGAAAGCGCCGCTTGCATTTGCACTTTTGAGGGAAACTCATTGCCGAGAGAGAACTCGGAACAGACATCCTGGCGTTAGCTTGCACTAGTGACCGTAAGACCTAGGTTTAGGTACCCTGCTACGAGCCGATAGGTAGGTTGAATTCAGATGAATTTGCGACAGGCCGATTCTATTCGGCGAAGCGTCCCGTAACGGCAATGCGAGTTAGCCTTATTCGAGTGTTCTCATGGTCTTCCCCCGGGAAGAGAATCCTCCGACTTGCCCTGTTCTTCTTGTCAACACACACACACACACACACACACACACACACACACACACGCACACACACGCGTGGGCGCGATTGTTACCAGCGCTGTTCAATGTTCTTCTACCCTCTCTGTAGAAGTCTACATTTACAGGCTGTGGAAGGCGATCGTGGTACGACGTTTTGAGGATATCCATCCGGCCTTGTCCGTATCTCAGGGTTTTGTTGACGCGTATGCCCGCGAAGGGGTGGACGGCACAACAAAAACTCGTAAAACGTTCAAATTTAAGGCCGATGAGTGGCTCCGAGGACCTCCTCTCGACGGAGGTCTGCTCGTCTCCCTCCTCCTTCGGCGTCGGGTACGGTGTGGAGGAGCAGGACGTCGCGAGCTCCCGGCTGACCGCAGGACCTCACTTGGACACATATTTCTTCAACTGCTGGCCCCGCGCCATCCGAGCGAATTCACTTATTAATTCGCCGAATACACGAGCACTTCATGCGGCTCCATTCTGGCGGGGGGAACTCGTGAGGCTGAAGGTCTGGCGACGACCAGACTCGACTGTGCCGGGAGAAAAATCCTACCGACACGGATGTCGCAAGAGGGCCCTACGTCTATCCTGTGCAGGACGCCGAAATAGCCCTGCTCGATTGAGTCTCTGTGTGTGTGTGTGTGTGTGTGTGTGTGTGTGTCTTTGAACCGGACCGTGTGCACATATGCAAATGCAGAATTAACTTCAAACAGGCTGATATAGTTTTCAGCGCTCCGTTATAATTGGTTAGGAAATGTGTGACTGTTATTAATAAACACGAAATGGTGCCGCCGCCGTCGCCGCCGCGAGGATGTTACCTCTGCTTCAGCTGGCGGCAGCTGCTGCTTTCTGCACAGGACAGCTACTTGCGACGAAGAGCGTCTGCGTCCTACGATTGCACGACCTTTATTTGACAATCAAAATACGGTGTCACGAAATTATCTTTATGCGTCACGCACGCACTTCGGAGATCACACGGTCACTTCATATGAGTTGATGAATTAGAAAACGTGACATCACTTTGTGGACGCGCCAGGGACCGATGAGGTGGCGTCGAAAAACTTCAGACAGACGGCGCAGAGAGACCGTCAGACAGATGATGGGTTGATGTTATCTTCGTTGCTTTTCTTCCCCGCCATCTTCACTCGACGTGGCGTCTCGGACGAGAACGAACGTTAGGAAGCTCTCGGATGAAACGAAGTGCTTCGTAGAGTGAATACGTTCTTCGTGACATGTATGTGTGTGTGTGTGTGCGTGTGTGTGTGTGTGTGTATGTGTGTATGTGTGTGCGTGTGTGTGTGTGTGTGTGTGTGTCACAACCCTTGAAAATGGCAGGTTCCTTACTTTTCAACAGGGTCACCACGAAGCCCTCGATGGAGGGTCGACGGGCGGAAGGTCTCCAGCAGAGTTCTGGTGAGGGCGGCCATGACTCGACGACAGCCGCGCTTCAACTTGTTCGAGTTGTTGTTTGTTGCGAAGTGCTTATGTGTGCGTAAAATAGACCTGATATTGATCCCCATGAGTGGGACGAGCAGAATTCAACGAGGTCGCCTCGCCCACTCACTCAATCATGCTTCATTTCTGCTAGCGATCAACGAGCGATCTTCGTTCTGAAGTTTCCCTCTGGCCGCAGGGCTGGAAACGCAATGGCGTGTTGACGTTGTGCGTGAAAAGCGTCCAATGACGCTCACATGCAATTCTCACCGTACGCCAGATGACCCCCCGACCCGTGAAAAGGTTCCCTGGGCGCGAACCCCCACATCCGACTCGTCCGCCCGCCCGTGTTGGTGGAAATCACTCGAGCAAGCGGACGACCGACGTTGCCCGAATCGTGAAGAGTGAAGGTTGTTGCTCAACACGCCCTTATATGACAGGGTGACAAATGTCTGGTTTTGTTCGTGTCTATCTGTGTGTGTGTGTGTGTGTGTGTGTGTGTCGTAAGTAGGTGCACTCAGGGATCGAATCCGTCCGGCGGTTCGTTCGCAAGCGTTATGAAAGCGTCGTGCTTGACCAAGCTTGAGAATGACATGACGTCCGAGCAATCCCGATTTGTGTCTATGAGGCTGGAAGAAGCCGAAGCGACTGAAAAAAGTGCGATGCTACTGGAAGGGCCTAAAAGCTTTTGTCGCTCACTTTGTCTCTGTTCGTTTCTTCTGTTGTTTCTTTTTTTCAGGTAAGGCTGAGCAGCGCCGCCGAAACCTCAATATACCCAAATGCAAGCAAAATAGCTGTTGAAGGCTCGGAACAGTTCGGGCGTCTGAGCAACGAGAGGAGGCCACACTTCGACCCCCGGCGACAAACGATTTAGGGGGAGTCTTTCTCGCACTAGTGAAGTCGGCCACAGCCACCGAGCTAAGATCCTCGCCGGGGCTAACTGAGACTCACTAGCAACGGACCGAATTGCGCACAGGTGCGCAAATATTCAACTTTTGCAGCTTCATCAGGATTGAGATCCGATGAACGCTCATTCGAAGTCCGGCTCTCTCTCTCTCGCTCGCTCTGATCGCCATGAAAACGCGGCGTTTCGGCTGCGATGTTCATGGTCGAGAGAAAATACTCGTTGAAGAAAAGGTGAGTCGTTAATGTCTGACTCCTGTTGCCAGGAGATGCATTGGCAAAAGGAAAACCTTTGTCAGGAACATTCGTAGTTGCCTGGCCCCCCGCCGCCGCCACCGTCGGAACGTGGGTTCAGGTACGGGATGAGGATTCGGCTGACATCTGATTTTTACTGCAAAATCAGAGTGAAAAGTCAACTTTCGCTTGAGAATAAGGCGACATTGGCATTGTGGTGTCCTGTCTGCGCAAGGTCGCCTACGGGGTCCCACAGACAGGGCCTGAGGGGGCCAAGGATCGTAGCCTGAATGACCCCATCGAAGTTAATTGGAGGACCTAAGGGCCCCCATGGAAACGCCCTTTGATTGATTGAGAACGTCGTCGCTTAGGCCGACCAGACTTTCTGGATTTCCTTTTCGTTCCTTTGCTACGTTCAACTCAGACACTCTGCGGAACGTTTGATCCGGATTCACGTTGTAGAGTTCAGACGAAACGTCTGACTAGGCTGCCGTAGACCGAGCACCCGGTGAAGGTGGCCATGCGATCGTTCGTTTCTGCGGCGAAACCGATGGCGAGGTGCCGATCCGAATTTTCGGAGAAAGTCAGCCGTGGATGTTCGCCGAAGGACGCGAAGGTTCGTCATGTCCGCACGTGGACTTCGTCGAGAAGAAATGAACACGAAAGGAAAAAAGTCCTCTTTTTCGAGAACGGTTTTCGTCCCTCGACTTCCCCCTCAGCCCAAGCGGTCCTTTGTGGTGAAGTGTCGAGGTTCGCGGTAGGGATCGAGACAAACGCGAGTGACGAATGAGTTTTGTGGTCGTCACAGAACAGCTGCCGAGTGAGGTCTGAGAGGTTGGCCTCTTCCGAGATATTTCCATGGAAGAAAAGCGGCCGCCGAGCCGCTGTCGACGCGGCGCAAGCCATGAAGTTGTTGAGTCGCTTCCAGCGTGTTCGTGTTGCTGACCAGGGCAAAGCGAATACCCTTCATGTACTTCACCACCTCGTAGGACAACTGTAACGGCAACAAAGGCGGCTGGCGGAATCGGGGGGTCCAAACGCTGTTGTTCGGAAATAGCCAATCCATCACGAGGCAGGTTATCGCGTCGGCTCGGCAGCAAATACAAGGCCAAGTGCGGAAATCGCCGCCTCTAGAAGCATCCGAACGCGATCCGATTTCGTAACCGGTGATGAGGTCGGACTTCGGGACGAGGTCTCAACTTCGGCAGGCTGGAACGGACGAGCATCGTAACGAACCTAGGCGCGTCAAGGCGCGTACAGTTGAGGACACCCTTGAGCCTTCATGCAGAAACGATGACGTTTAGCTGCTAGTGCCTGACATCGGTCATCACGTAGCGAACGACTTCACTTTTACGGAGGCCGAAGAAGCCAAAACGGTAACTGGGGTGCGTTTCGCAAGGGCGTCGATTACGCAGAGCGTCTTTCTGGTGGACTTTTTCAGCGGAGGGTCAGCAACGACGTTGGACGAGATGGGGAAAAGCGTCTGTTGTTACATCGGAGCGCGAATTCGATTCGAGAAGCGGAAGCACCCAAACTAGAATACTAAACGATCCAATTGACCTAAAGGACTGGACGCCAAGGAGGAGGAGGAGGAGGAGGAGGAGGAGGAGGTCTTTCGTCCTTGCCGAAAAAAGTCAACGCTTGCCGAAAGGGCCACTTCTGCCGCACTATCTCCGGAAACGAAGCTGTGTGTAGCAGAAGCGACGTTGTTTTTTCGTCGGGCCGAGTGGAGAGCCGAAGTAACGACATCTTCGGCACTCCGGTTCGGACGTACGATTTCGGAGCGGCGAGGAAGATTAAGGCACTAACTAAAATACGCCGGCAATGCTTCTTCAGAGGGGAAGAGCCGCTAGACAGGGCTGAGGGGCATCGGACACGGAAGTGTCACGTCAGCCCGACGACGGCAGCAGCTCGAAAACGAAAACGTCAGACCTTGTCGGCAGGGGGGCAAAAGGGCGAAATTAATCTTTTATCGCGCGACGCCTGCTTAGCATCTGTCGCGTTGAATCCGTCTAGACTTCGTCTCAGCGCACGGATAACGCGATATGGCATAGTCCCAAACGATGTCTTCTTCTGCCGGTGAAGAACGAAGACGTCGTCTCACTGAGTTCTCGCTTTTCGTCTGGCCTGGTCTAGTGTTGTCGGTGCTTCGTTCACCTCGCGCGGTTTGCGGCGTGGTTTTTTTTGGCGAAAATGAGCGGCGGTTTGCGGCGGTTTCGAGGGGGTCTTGGCGGGAGTTGGGGGTATGAGTGAGTGGATCGCGCACGCTGAACACGTACTATGGTCTTCATTCGAAGCTGCACATAGCTTCGAATGAAGACCATAGTTCTTTCATCCGGTCCGTGGCTCCATCCGTGGTCCGATGCCCGTACGCGCCATAGTCCAAAACGTGGCCAAATGTGGTCCAAAGCTGTCTCTCGCGCTTTGGCGTTGTCTACGATCTGCGGCTCGATGGAGCGAGCGTCAAGATGAAACGGTGGTGCTGGCAGAAGCCGCTCTCGCGCGCGACTACTCGAAATTCGTTACGTTTTTGTTTTTTATTTTAGTAAAAACCCCGCAGCGGCAAACCGCGACCGGTTGAACAGGGCGCGCGTGCGACCAGACGGACCGGGGTCCCGAGCTCTGGAGCTTGGCTCTGTCGGAGGGGTGACTCTTTCTTGGGCGTGGGGACCTCTCTGGTCAGCTGGAGTCCCAGCTGGAGCTCGTAGGATGTTAGCAGGACTTCAGTCGCAAACAACGAAGGCGGTCTCCTGAGTAAGAAGGCGTTTGCGCTCGCGGCGGCGACGACCCGACCAAGCGGCTCGGATTTCAAGATTCTATATTTCTACCCGCACACGTTTGGGGGCCGTAATGCTCTGCAGGCTGCAGTGGTTAGAGGCAGTGGGTGGTGAGGTTGACCCCCGGCCGGGGCTCGACGCGATCCTCTCATCTTCACAGCGGGGGGTCTAAGACGAACTCGTGGCGGGAAGAGTTAACAGCGCAAGGAGCACCGCTGAAGCACGGCGGCGGCCTGGGTGTCGGAGTAGCCGATTACAAAAAGATTTCTCCAAAAGACCGCGTTACTCATTTCTAATCCTCGGAGATAAAGGAGCTTCGCGAAGCATATGAGGGCAGACGAGGGAGCGTGTCCCGCCCGGCTGTGCCTTGCCAGCCACACGAAGCAGAGATAAGCTGAGTTAAATTCGTTTTGTCGATCAGTAGCTGAGTGGATGGATGTAGGCACGACGTGATTTTGGCATCCACACAGAGCTGGTTCCAACCCCTGGGGTAGGCACACCCCCGGGGGGGGCAAGCACTCCCCTGTCTGGTAGGGTTCTGCCACAGGTGACTGTAGAGAGCCGTTTTGGAATCAGGCCAACTCGAAATGGTCTCGGAGCTGCTTCCAACGGTCTGGGCCGGCCTTCAATGGCACCGAGGCCATACGACAACGATTTGATCCTATGGCCAGGCCAAGCGGCCTGAGGTTGTTCTACGGTTGGCCTCATATTTCGTATGCGTTTTGCGTTTCTAACGAGCGTGCGTGCACAGGGGCATAATGACGGATCTATAAAACTCTGAAGCCCCACCGGCCAGACCGTACCGGGCTGTGACTGTTCAGCCAGCGCCCACGTTTCCACGACTACGTTCACAGGCCCGAACACAATTTGTTCTCCCGTCGATTTAGGTGGGGGCAAAAAAACCCCAACAACATCTAAATTCAATCAGCAAAATAACGTAACAGCACCAGATACATCTCCAGCCGGGTGGACCCAAATGGACGGATCGTGTGAACCAGCCACATCGGAACGGAATGCCAGATCAATGAGCAGTTTATCATCAGGAGTATCCGATAGTATCCTCGGAACGTGGCTCGCGTATGGCGTCGTAACGTGACCACGTTGTTACCTTGTGGATGGCCGATGGCCCTCGTCAGTAGTGTCGGTCAAGTGGCATCAAACCGTGTCGGGCG
>MNPL01031015.1:26405-38500 GCA_002081605.1 Tropilaelaps mercedesae | reverse complement strand
CAATGGCCCCCATTTCTTCTTCAGCAACGGCGGCGGTGGTGGCGGTGGCGGTGGCGGTGGCGGCAAACCAAACGGATGTGCCAGGTCGATCGATGTGAATTTTTGCCATTCTCGTTCATTGCCGAATATGTTTTTCTGCCACATACACCGTCGCCCTTCGACGACGAACGCTGTTTCGCCCCCGGGGCTAGATGGTGCATGCGAACTGTTGTTAAGGTTCTGGAAAACGCATTCCACGACGAGGGAAACGGGCGCTGAGTTTTAACGGAAGCCAACGCCCGAGGAGTGCGCCGTAGTAAATTCAACGGTCACCGTAGACTAAACGTGAAATAGCGCAATACATTTCTGCTGAAGGGTCACTTCAGAAATACTTCAGCCATGTGCCTTCATGGCCGTTGTCAAACGTCACGAAGGCGATAATTTGAAAACCGTTCGCCACTTCAAGCTAGGGGGAAACACGACGAAAGGTATCAACTGTTTTGGCGTCATCCGCCATCTTCATGACGGACGAAATGTCGATGCAGACGATCTCCACACTGACGAGTGCCAATCATAATAACGTAGATCTACGGACGTCTACGTAGAAGCGACTCGACGACGGGAGCGTCGGAGAGTTCGTCTAGCGCTTCTTCGCAAGCGTGTCCATTGTTGCTGGGATCTTCGAACTGGCCGTGACCTACCTAGAGGGCAAACACATGTCCTGCTGGACCTGCTCGATCGTGATCCAGCAGGACAGACGTCCTGCAATCAGCTCGTCAGAGACTTCATTGCTCAGGGCGACTGGTACAATTTCGCCGGTTGAAGTCGTTCAAAGGCTCGACTGATGCTCGACGTATTGACGAGTTGCTCGTCTCGCGCGTTTTGTTCGGACGTCCGGCGACCAGATGGACGCGTGACGCTACGTCTGCCGCCAGCGTGACACAGTTGTCACGGTTCGGAATATGCGGCCGAGTGACGCCTCTCGGTTTGGCACCGCTGCCCTATGATCATCTATTGTACGATTGCAACGTAAACGAATAAAATCCGCTGTTTGCAATCAGGGCAGGTAAATAAATGACCGATCAGTTGATTGACTAGGTTTTATTGTTCTACGGATGCACAAATTGTGCGTCGATCTCTCTATGGCATTTCGAGTAGGGCGAACGTGGCTGTGAGGGGGATCCGGGTCAGATAGAAGCCGGCCGACAAGAAATGACCCCGTTGAAGACTAATTGAAGACCAAGCGGCTGGCGTCGAAGCGACAGAGAACAAAAAGTGCCAATGTAGCCGTCTGTTGTGTGTGTGTGTGTGTGTGTGTGTGTGTGTGCGACCACCTCTAACGAAACGAAGCCGAGCGCTTACTCACACGCAGACTTCACGTCTTTGTCACTTCGGTTGACTTCGGCACCGCGCAGTGGACGGAAAATGTGCCAATCGGGCAATACCCCACGTCATCTAAGACTTCGTCGCCGGCTCGCGGAACCTCAGTAGTGCCGAATCCTCTTGCTGATTTCGAACGAAGCTCGCCTCTGCGTCGGAGGCCGGGAACCGTACGAACAATCAGTAAAGATTCAATTAGGCCCTTCGTTTTCGACGAAGTCAGCACAGCCATCACCCCCCCCACGTCAGAGCGTCCCAACCGAACGGTTCGTATCGGCTGGCGTACGGATCATTTAGCCGCTGGCCTGACCATATGTACCCAAATTCGAGGGACGAGCAGAGAAGAGCAGACTGCGCGCAGTCTTCACCGGATCAGAGGCGTGGTGCGAACGACCTCGCACAGTCTTCAGCGCCGCCTAAGCCGCGCGAAATCAGCCAGAAGCGGACGGCGTCTGCGCTCCCTAACTCGACGCATTGTCACGATTTGTACACGTCGCCGGATGTTGGCCGTTTAACTTCTGCCGATTATCTTCACCGTCTTCATTATCGGTTGGTAGCTGAATAACTGCGAACCCCCAACGCTTTTGTCTTGAGGCAAACTTGTCCTTCCTGGACGCGCCATATCGGTCTCGACTTGAGCTAAGAAAGAAACCATTAAAGCGCAAATTGAGCCGAGAGCACACTCATAGAGAACGCGGTTCATTTTGCAAGCGTTTTCCTTTTTCCAAAGTGCCATTTTGGAGCTTTTTGGCGGTTTTCAACTGTTTCCCCACCGTCCGTCCGTCCGGCCGCTTCCCCGCGCCATCTTTTTTCCTACGCATTCGTCGGCCAAAACAAATCGCCACAAAATGCCCAACCAAAACCATTTAGGGCCACTGGATGAGCAGATTAGGGAGATGGACGCCTTCGGTGCCAGCACACCCCCATTAGTCGGCCAATTTCCGCACAACAGCCCCCCCCTTCCGTCCCGGTCACAATTGGGGCAACAGGGGCAACAATTCACTGACCACAGACGGATCTGTTCGCGCCCTCGTCGATGGAGGCGCTAAGTCGAAAAAAAAAACACAAAAAAGGGAAATACACGTCAACATGGAGTACCTGTAGCATCTCCGATAATGTTTGGACGTATGCTGGGGTCTGGGGGGTGTTTCTGACACCCTCGCTTTAATGTTGCAGTGTTGAGGCTATCCTTTAGGATTAGGGAAAATTGACAGTGCCACACATCCGAAGTATGAGAAGGGGGTTCCTCCTGCTTTTACGCTGGCACTAGCCTAGTTTAGTGTTTGTACGCGTCATCTGGCCTAACGTCATCGGCGCGTTCAGATGCCATGAAGGGGCGCGATGCCCCAATGGGCATTTGCCGGCCGTAGCCAGCGCGGAGCTCACGGTCAAATTCGCGGCCGCGTCGTTACTCGTAACAGCAAAAAAAAGACTCGTTCGATGACTGAGTGATTTTTTTGCGTAGCTTTGCTTAACGACCAGCAGCAGCAGCAGCAGGGGCAGCAGCAGGAGGAGGCGAGGGGGCGGCAGCGTTGCGCAGCAACGGGGGCATTCTCGCGTATTGCTCTATTTATTGCTCATTCTGCACCCCGCAACAGTCTCCCAGGATGGCTCGAACGCGACCTGCAGCCGCTCCGGCTGGCAGTTGCTCGACTGGCACACGACGCATCGACGATGAGTTGCGTCACGTCCTCGTCGCGTGACGTCGAAGGAAATTATGAAGAGAAAGTGTCGATGCATTGGGATATAGCCCCCATTGGAGTTCTGCGTAAAGCATTTTCGTCCTGCGACGACCTCCACAGACGAAGTCAGCGGCTGTGGTGACATCGTCGAGACGATAACCGCTCTACTGGGAGTGCTCGAATAATTCACAGCCGCCTGCGGCCTTGAGAAGGACCTCAGCTGGGAGCAGGCAAAACATGCCTGGAGTCCGAGACCTTCCATATGGGATAGGCGAATTGAAGGAGACCGTTGTCCTCTTGCATCCTTGGAGTCGTGCAGATAGGCTTCGTTAGTTAATCAGCCCTGCCTGGACCTGGATGTGGTGGAGTTAGTGTCGTCCTTAGCCTAACGAGTGCTTCCTCAGATTAACGAAATTGAAACGTGCCTCAAGCGTGCCTCAAGCGTGCCTATCGATCAATCCAATTAGTCTTAGAACAAGACTATGCAATTATATTAGGCCATGACTGTATCGAGACGTCGGCTGGATACGTTTGGTGCGTTTCAAGCTTCGTCGGCCGGAACAGGACATAATCGAAGGATGAAAGGCAACATTTGATATTTGTCCTGTTCATGCAGCCAAGGACAATCAGCTGGCAACATGACATACGTATAAGCTTTGCCCTCGTAAGCTTCAAGCGTTCAAGCGTTCAAAGCAGCAGGACGTGCGCAAGTTACCAACTGGCCGGCAGCGACTAAGGCATGATTTCAGCTTTGCGCAATCCCTCCGCCTCATCCTGTTTGCCCCCGGCGTATATTCGCTGCTCAGGGTTCCGATTTTCTGCTTCTACCGCAGGCCACCGTGAAGATGAGGCTCACCACGACGGGTGGACGAGCGGTCGGCTTTCGGATCGTGGGGGTGCGCTAAGTGAGCGAGTGTATAGCCGCCGTTTTAGCGTCGACACGTGAACTACGCGAAACTCGAACGCAGAGCAAAATTGAGAGAAATCCAGCGCATGAGAGCGAGAGAAGAAAGGCGAGATTACGAGAACGCAAATGTGCGAGGGAAATCTTGCATGATATGAGGGGAAAACGAATCAGAACCTCAGTCATCTACGATGGTCGGTCGAGTGCTGGCCGCTTTATCTTTTGACGGAGCCAATGCTATTGGACTGCCCCCCACACACAGGATAAATAGCCGTTTGCCTGTATCTCTCTTTCCCGATAAACGGAAAACCTCTTCGCAGGCGTTTTTTGCTTCGGTCTCTATGGATCGGGCGGCTTTCTCTGTCCACCCCGACGTTCCACTCGTCCACCGGGGAGACGAATGCGGACGCCCCCTCTAACCCTGCGTGTGCGCGCGCGCGCGCGCTAAGAGCAGTGGCCCCCAGACAAACAACGTGGGTGAGTGGGCCCGTAAGCCAATAGACTCTTCGCGAACTGCTCGAATGCCCTCTCCTCGGATAGCTTCGGCTCGGTCGACGGCCCTGTTGTCCCTGAAGCTGTTGGCCTGATCCGAAAACCGGAGAAGACCCAATTAGCCGCTTTCGATCGCGCGCGCGCGCGCGCTTAGCGGGGAGACCTCGGGCATTGGGGCGAGGGCCGAACAGTCGTGTCTCGGCAGTGTTGTTAAAGCCTGCTTTCTGAGCCGGCTGCCCCTAGCCCCCCCGGACAGCCTTCCGGTGATCCGCGAATGCCCCAGCTATTCTTACTACAACTAGTAAGTCCACTCAGCACCGTAACTGTCGTTGTTTCGCTCCCAATCCTTTCTTCCTCTGGCCCTGTTCCGCGCAGAAGTGGTGCGCTCAGCGTTGGCTGAGTCGAGGATAACAATTACACACTCGAATGTCTATGTACACATACGCCGGGCGTAGTCTGAGCCCCGGGCGGCGTCTGAGCCCCGGGCGGCCAGAAAGCCATCTCAATCGGCGTATTTGATCATCGGCTAGCGAAGAACAGGCTGCTTAGGCTGCGTTTCGACGTGCGCACTCATGTCGAAGAACGAAGACGAAACGAGGGGAAAGTCCGTCTGTGTGTGTGTGTGTGTAATCAATCGTGTGTGTGTGTGTGTGGCTATATATTGGTAGGGGGGAAATGTAGTCAATTTGTAGGTCAGAAGTCCTTCTGCCTTCCCTTGTCGGTCTGTCTTAGCGGCATAGTTACGCTTCTGTTGAAGGCTTCTGCTGAGCAGATGATGATTGTGACCATCATCACTGACGTTAATGCACAAAAAAACCAACATCGACGCGGATTAGCTGGTCATTGAATTCTGCCGAGAAGTGAAGCCTTCTGAAGATCGTATTCCGGGATGACCGTTTCCAGTTTATGGGCTTTTATTTGATTATTCGGCGCTTTTTTTCCGACGAGCTTCGAGACAGTGGAAATGTAAACACGTACGGGTTCCATCCTGGTGACCTGTCGTCGTCGTGTCATTCCTGCACTGTAATTACTACTGCGCTTCACAACTACGCTCGAAGTTTCGAATTCACGCGCGCGTTCGAGCAGGATGTAGACGGCAGACAACATCGAATTGCGCTTGGACTACATTAGACGCCGATGTACTTTCCGGTGTCGAGTTCGTACAGCGAATGGGAGTGTATCGGCAAGAACACAAATGCTCCAAACTGAAGCTTTTCGTAGTTGTTTGTTGTGGAAGGAAACGCGGAAATAGATCACGCTGAGCCGAACGTCCGACAGCACTTCGAAAATGGCGGTCTTCGTTTACGACGACGCTGATCAAAATAGCGGACATCGCTGCCATGTCTGATCGAACATCCGGTGGCTGCGGCATTATTGAAGATAACTACGAAAGACGGAAAACCCTGTCTCATGTTCTTCCCCTCGGCCCATAGAGGAAGATTCTATCGACTAAAATAAGAACGTTTTCCAAAGTCACGTAGAGGCCAGAGGAAGTGGGGGGCTTTGCCGACATTCGGCCGCATTATAGCGCACTCGATTTCCGCCTGAACCCATTTCGATGAATGGGAGCAAAGATCTCATCGCTCGCCGTGACAAGAAGACCTAGAAATGGTTGCTAATCAGTGCCACGACATCCCGATATGGCTTACGTAGAATTTTCGAAGGGGTTTTCCACGGAGTAGATGCCTTTCAAGCGGTGGTGCGTGCGCCACCAGAACTTTGATCAGCGCATGCCTTGATATTTATTTAACTTACTTCTGGAGCGACTACGTGCAAAAGAAAGTAGCCTGCTTTTGTCGGCTAGAGTGACGGTGCCTCGAGCGCGGTATTACGGTCGATGTCTTGTTGAGTATTAACGCGGTTTTCACTTCATCCCTCCACGCGAGGCACAGCCGGGGGATTTGAGAAACAAAACTTCTCGTCTTCGAGAAGCCGAGAAGAAACCAGCTGACCTTGGACGCTGAGCCGGTCTGCTTCCGGCTGAAGTTTGAGCGTCGGATACGAAACCTCAGTGTTACGTGATGAAACCTGCTAGATTTGATCCTTCAATAGATCCGAATTAGTTCTAGCAGCTGGTTAAGGGCCCGGAATAGCGATTGCGAAAGGAAGTTTTTCTACGATATTTCGTAGTAATAACATTTTTGTAGCTGTCGACCGACAGAGCCGTCTGCCACGGCCGAGTGTGACCTAGAACGTAGACGTAGAAACTGATCAGGCCGATACGCGCGAATCGTATTAACGGATCTACGAACAATAGATTAGCACACAGCGTCTCATCAGACGAAGACGCTACGTACGCGAAATATTGTCCCGAAAGAGGCCTCTGACGGATTTTTTTTTGGCCCTTCAATTATGTATAACAAAAATGTGATCCGAAGCCGAGAACACCCCACCAGCTAGGTGGGGAAGCTGTGTAGTTACTCTAATTTGTCGGATTAAATACGACGACACTCTCGGACTCGGAACTTGAAGAAAGGGGCACTCACTGACTGTCAACCGAACACGATTCAACGACAAAATCGTCACGGCCTTCGTGCCGCCACCCGATTCAGAAACAATTGGCCTGGAGAAAATGCCAACGTCAAGGAAGAAGTTCGGTGTGTTATTGCACGGAGCTTCGATTAAAAATTCAGAGTAAAATGTTACCTCGATGTTATTGCGCAAACGACGAGACCAAGATTTCGTTGCTCGCTCGAGCTACGCTAGTCTCGATATGATGGCAGGCTAAACAAGATTATGGAAACAAAGTTTGCGCCACAAGTTTGTGTGGGTGACGTGAGAGTGAATACTCACTCGTTATTACCACGCCCGCGGAAATCAATGGCGCATAATATTTAATAATGCTTTTCGCCTTGTCGCCATCGTCCTTTCCCCCTTGGGCAGAGAATGCAAATTATTGCACACAGCCATGCGAATCCTTCTCGTTTTTGTCCCCATGAAGCAGCCAACAAACAGTCAATACTGTACACACACAGCATTGCGAGCATGGAAAATATACACACCTTAAAAAACGAACAAACAAGCAAATTACAAAAAGGCACTGAAGGCACGTTCGACGAGCGAGAAAGTGAAGTCTGAAGTGGGAAGAAGGGCTGGAAGAAGGGTTGAAGTCAACAGAACAACAGTACCGCTGAGAGAGAGAGAATCGGTTATATATATATATATTGACTTTTTAATGACAATTATGATTAGAAGGAGAACATATTTTTTCTAAAGAAAACTTTAGTTTGACACACAACTAAGCCGCTTCTGTACCGCTTTTTGGATAGTCTCTGAATGGCTACCTCGTGGGACGCAAACAAACGCTTTAAAAGGAGACTAACATGGCCGCCAATGAGGCCAAACGAACTAAGTTTGAATTTCTGACTGTATCAAAAAACTTGACACGACCGGGTCGCGTGCCAACTAATTGAAAATCAAGAGAACGTGGTACTATGAACAATGTTTAGAAATTTAATAGATGAAAACCGTACAATTTTATAGAGAAAAAAAAACAGCCTCCGAATAGCCACCCTAGACGGTAACTGGCAGACGATCATAGAAAAAAAAAGGAAATAACATTCTTAATTAGAATTGCCCAGCTTTTCGAGCTTTAAACGGTCAGCTAAAAATTGAGCCAAACCGGACTTCCGAACGAAAATTCGGAACACTCTGAACCTTTAAAGCTACAGGCGCCGTTTCAAAACAGATTAAGAACAACTGACGTGGCGGTGATCTGAATTGTTCGCTAGCGTTGAACGCTTTTCAGTTCGGGCGACCGACAGCGAAAAACGCTTTGTCTTACTGGGGTTTGCGCTCTGTGCCCGCGATTCTGCGGTCGACCGATAGAGCATCGGTGGTCGGTCGCCGGAATAGCGGACGCTGTTCAATTTCGTTTTGTGCCCATAACGATGCAATGAAGCAAACTAAGATAGCATTAACTACTGTAGCCAAGACGCAACGCAAAGGGCCTGCGCCAGTTTGGCCTGCGCCAGTTTGGCCTGCGCAACGTGCCGGCCACTTATCTCCTTTGTTCCCGTTATAAGGGCACACACACACACACACACACACACACACACACACACACACACATATATATGTATATGATGTGTTCTACAACCGTAGAAGGCAGCACGGCCACGAGATGGAGTTTGTCTGGGAAGGGAAAACGGCCGAAGAGGTTCGCACGAGCGAGAGACAGAGGAAGATGGAAATGGGGCCACCCGAAACGAAAACAGAGGGAGAAAGCGCCCGGTCACTGCTCTCGCTGCCGGTAATAGAAAATATATTTATGAGGGAACGATTTCTTCGATCCTTGTCCATTCTTCTCCCTTCCATTGCCGTATCTTCGCCGTTCGTCAGGCGGTCGGAGGACAGCCAACGGGGTAGGCAGTGATCGCTCAGAGGGGGGCTTTCATTCTGTCGGTCGCGGCGAGCCAGTGAGTATTTGGACAGCCTTTACTCCTGACGTTCGGTTGGAAGCTGCCCTGTTGGCCGCACACCGCCCCGGGACCACGCGAACTCCGAAGTTCCAGTTCCTCGGACGGATGATCCGCCGCCTCCTCCGCCGCCTCCTCCGCCGCCTCCTTCGCAAACGGGAAGAGTCGGGCTTAGCCGCTACCACTGCCGAGGCTGTGGAGTCCGGCAAAGGCTTCTTCCTTGCGGAAGGACTTCTTCAAAGCGGCAGACATCGTTTTCCCTCTACAACTCTTGGAACGCTCGCTTCCGTAAACAGGGGTTGGGCGGCACAGACATACGCGTACGGGGTATGGACCTTCCAGAGCTCGGATTGAACCCCCCAAACGAACCCACTAATAGAACGCAGCAACCAGAGTTCTCTTCAGCGGATGGCTGACCCTGTCGTAGAAGGGTCCTCGGAATTAGTGTCGGCCATCGACGCGTTGGCCTTAGCACGGATAGACTGTCCTGAGTTCCAAAAAGTAGTTTTCCAGACTCTCTGGTCAACGCCAGCACAGTGCGTCGCTCAAAAACAAAAATACGTAGTTTGGACGAGTGGCCAATGCGTTTTGGATCACGGCTGCGTCAGACCATCAAGAAAGCGGAACAGGGAAAATCGAAGGGACATTTTATCCGTGAGTGTGTCACATCACAGGTGCGTTTGCCCCTGGGGCACAGACTCCCCCAGTTCAGATGCGTTAGATGATGCTCTGCCATTGTAAACAAGCAGTTTTCGCTCTACGACGGGAAAAAATTAGCCCCGAGTCGTTTCGATTGCCCCTAACCACGTTGACGCCGACTGGACGCTGGACTCGAGCGAACGTCAAAGCGCGTCAACGCGTCGCGTTCGCATCAGGCCGCCACTCGTCGTGACCGTACGCGATCGTCGGAGTCGGCCGGAGATGTTCGTTGGCAAACACAGCTTAAAAACGGTTTCAAGTGGAAAATTGTGTTTTTCCAGTCGACCTCCAGCGGCTACGACTCTTCCAAGCTGGAAATCATCAGCCACGTTAAGTTAAACAAAGCCTTTATTCGTTTGTTTCGTCAAACGCTACAGATCTGACGGTCAGACGATCTGTCCCACCAATTTGTACGATGTTGATCCGAAACGCTTTGTCACACATGCAATAAAATTCATGTCTTTTTTTTTATTTCAAGGCATAAACTAACCGAGCGTAATCAGCTCGAAGACGAAGTGGCCAAGTTGGGCCGCTGGGTTTTCTGCCATAGATAAATGGCCCAGCCCGGCGGGCGGACATGACGATGATGACGTCTCAATGCAAAAACGCCTCCAGTTCGAGGATCGTAATGGCTCGACGATAGAACGACGACCTCTAAGCAGCGTCTATCCTATTGATGAGGGATTGAGGAGGCTACTGGGGGGGTCGTCGCTGCTAATTGCGTCGTCGTGTGCACGGACAGACATCGCCGATGAGCTTATAAATGCTACTCGTACAAACCAGATGGGGACGGTTGGATGAACGAAATCTTCAGGTGACGTTGAACGCGCCTCTCGACGGACATGCTCGGACATTTTTGCGACACTGAAATCGGTGACGCCACATCTGCGCGACCTTCGTCGACTTTCTTCGCACTGGGTCAGCAACTGCATCTTGCGCTACTTCGGCCAGCCCTGGGGGCGCAGCAGGAAGCGTCCAGAGGCCGAGCAGCAGCAGCCGCCGCCCCCCGACGCGTATTCCTGTGCCCCCGCAGGAGGCGCGGAGCTCACCACTGAGTGAGTCTGTTCGATTGTCACCGTTGCGCATTTGCATTAACGGGGTCCGCTCGCTGGTTATTCGTTTTCGGCTTGTTTTCGCTTGTTTCGTCTGGATAAATGGCGCAAATGAGGAATATGAGCTTCATTGTGACGCCCCCGCCGTCGCACGATGGGACGAGGAGGAGGAGGAGGAGGAGGGGGGTGCGTGTGCGTCGCACTAATAGCATTATGCTAATCGACTTGGCCAGACATCGACGTTGCTCTTCTTATTCGTCGCTCGTCCTCGTTACTCCGAATCTGCATAATGAGTACTACGTTTTTAATTAATTGGGTATGGACGAGGACACGCCGTGGGTAATTTTACAACTTTTGCCCTTCTATCTCTCCGCGACCCCCCTCTCTTTCTCTCTCTCTCACTTTCTCGCATTCGTATTCTCTCATTTTCGTATGATTCACGTATAACTGTGTGTCTCTTCTATATGACACTCGAAAGCTTGCGCGATCCTCAGCGCAATCCTCGGCGCGATCCTCGGCGCAATCCTCGGCGCGATCCTCGGCGCGTCCCGTCCGGGCCGAGCTTTGCCAAGTACAAGTTTTGCAGAAACTGCTGAGTCAAGCGAGTTGCGCTCATTGCGCTCATTGCGCTACTCCCAGTGAATTAAATACCCCATTAGAGATTACTCCGACCGAAAGCGGCCAGTGGCCGGTGGTAACTGTCAGCCGGAGAGGAACCAGCGATTCTGTCTGTTCCGAAATGTCGGACGAACGCTGATCGTCGTCGAATCGCGTTGCCGACGGACCACGAAATAAATGTTGTTCGTCTTTTTATTTGATCCTCGCGTGTGAAGAAATACGCGCCGCTGCTGCCTTTCGTAAATGTCCGTCTGAGTGACGAGAGCCGGCGTGACGTCCGTGATCGGCGAGTGAAAGCTCAGCGCATTGCTGGTAAATAAAGCTCGAAACGACGATGATCGGGAAAAAGCCGTCCCATGGCTGGCTCGATCAGGACACTTGTTGTCGTTGTTATCCTGTTAAGTGGCCTGCGTCCTGCAGGAACCTGCCGCTAGGCCTAGTGACGAAGTACCGAGGTCTACCTGGTTCGTGTCTACCTCGTTCACAAGGACCGCCCCTTGTGACTCCACACGAGACCGATGGGGAAATGGAAACAGCCTGCCGATGCTATATCATTAGTGTGCCCCTCAATTTGTTCCTCACTTGAGAGCCTGCCGAAGTCGGCCTGAGGAAGTGCCTTACCACAGTCGACCGACCCATTTGCCACCTCGCGACGAACTGAAGTACCGTCAACGTTCGGTGGTCTGCTTCGAGAACGAGCCGGGGTCGGGCAAGGGTAGGACTTGAGGCCGAGGCCGCCTAGCCAGGACGTGAGCTCTCGCCAGGACCAAGTTGCGAGCAGCGGCTACCATGAACACAGGACCGGATGTCCTGGCGGCGTTATCCGATGAATATAGTCAGGTGTACTTTTTGCCGAAATGCTCCCGCCGGA
>MNPL01031004.1:1096-12315 GCA_002081605.1 Tropilaelaps mercedesae | reverse complement strand
GAATTTATGAGTAAGGTTGTGGGCCGCCGGCATGTGTAACCGCCACTTCTTGTTAGAAGCCCCAATTCATTTCACCACAAATTCCGGCTCTCTTGATCCGGAAGAGAGCCAAGTTGAACCTTTACCTCTGTTTCTACGACGGTGTCCTCGTATTGGCCCAGCTGTTTAAGCCAGAACCATAGGATGCACCCCAGAGCCTGGACAGTTTTTTCCGCACAGAATGAAGGCGGTGCTATTCGCAGAAGTTGAGCATTGAAGAATGGCCGTGCGACTAGAAACGACGCAAATGTTCACAGTTCTGTGATATAAAGTAGCGAAATACCACCGTTTGTGTCTTCAAATTACTTCAATTAATCATTCTTGTCATGGAGTATTTTGCTTTGAGCTCTTTGTTTTGTCATTGCGTAGAAAAGATTAAAGCATATTGCCAAGCAATTCAGCATTCTAAATCATTTGTGAGTAATGAGAGAGTATGAGAGAGTAAAAATACTACTGCCTTAGATGTCATTCCGATACGCTCGAATTCCGTCCAAGGCTCCGTATTGTAATGGCCTAACGTCTGGCATCTTGTTTAGTTACGCAGCGGCATTTATTTGGTTTCACAAAATGCTTACGTCACCGACCAATAACAAAAGATTTGCGGTGATAAACTGAGGCTTCTGTATTTGGTCATAGTCATGCGCAAACCACCTCCGGCCGTGAAACGGGAAGAATTTCTAAAGGGTTTTGTTTTACGCGGATTTAACCCTTGCACCAGTCTAGGTCGGTCGCCACAATCCCGAGAAAGTGGTTGGATTTAACTTTAGCTTTCAATGCTGCTAGAAATTCGTATTTCACTACCCAAAGACTTTTTGGTCCAACAGTAAATTGATTGTTACGCGCCTGTGTGATGGTGGTTTAGCAGCATAACCTTATCCCTTAAGTAGGTTGAATTCGCATTCGGATGGAGCCGGAAACTTTTTGAAAATAGGTTTTTATAGTTTCGTGACAAAAGCCAACATTTTACGTACGGTACAATAAGTAATCATAATTAATGCTTTAGAGTAAAAATATATTACGTTCGCCAATAACTTCCGCAAGCCGATTAGAGGATACATTGGATTTTATAGTGACAAGATGTGGTACCTGTTTATTAAGCTGTCTGCAAATTAGAGCCTCGCCGAGTACGAAAATGCCTACAATAGATTCTAATTTATTTAAACTGCTTCGGGAAATAAATAAAAGTACAATGTATAACTGATATCTATTTTCATATCATGTTTTATCGGTCACTTGCGTGAGCGAGATACAATAATCTTCAACAAATCCATACATAGATTCAACTAATATATCACAGTGGAAAAAAATCACTCACGATTGCCAAACGAGTCAGAGGAAGGAAATGATTGTGCACTCTCAAGGTGTAGAGTTTGAATTATAGCCGAGGCGCGCGGCATGATCAACTACCCTTATTGGGGTGTCTAACATTGGTAAACCATTTTTATACAGACAATTTTAAATTAACGAGCGGATAACTACGAAACGTATGGTAATTAAACAAGCACATTATGGAAATGTGGCATAGCAAACATGATGGAATATCTACTGGAGCTATCTGCGTTAGTACCTCTGCTTGAGTTTTTACCTGATAATTAGTATTATATCGAAGACACTCAGGTGCAACTAAAAGCCACCGGGAAAATTACTCGGTAGATCTTCTACTTTATGGCTGAAGACATTAGCTGATTTCATGCTTGCAGGGCTGAATTGCAAAGCTCGTGTAGCGGCAAGTTCCACATTAGATATAACCGCATTACCATATAGCCTGAGCGAGCTTTTGTCTGTAACCAACTTAATCTCATGCGTTTATAATTACTGGCGTCGCTAGGGGCATTCAAAGGGGATAATTGATGTCGTTAAAGACTAGACACATCAGGCGTAGTTGCATAGCTCAACTTGGCGCAGTAGCAATACCTACCAGAGATTTTAGCAAATATTTCCAAAATATGCAATCCATAGGATGACATTTTATGTATTTATTACAGCGCTATGCCTCAAACTGTTACGTTTGAATTTTGAAGAATATGCTGGATATGCTCAAAGTACGAATCAAACATTAAAATGTTATGAATTACAATAAATGACAAATAAAAAGAATCTAAATATGTTCCATATTTTGACAGTCTAGAATGCTCCACAAATTAATTAGTAATTTACTAATGGACCCAACGCCTCCTCGCAGGGATCTATTGTTAATTATCGCATTTTCTATATTGTCCGTCATTAAGAGACCAGCACAAGGCGTCCAATGATAATCAACTTGTTCATCGCAACTGGCTAATTTCAAATTCTCTGCAATAGAGCTCAAGAACATCGTTTTCCTTCTCGTTCGTATCCACCCAAAATTTCTTAGATTAACAAGCCGGATCCAAGCCATGTGTCCACGCTAGCAGTCAAACATGGCGTCAGCCTTTCCCAATAGCGATTGTATTATTATCTAATCTAGTTCACTATCTATAAAATTAAAAAGAAGCACACCATGAGGTGTTCTAGCCCATAGTAATAATATGGTAAATCTTTTATTATTCGCCTTTTATCTCATTAATAATTATCTTCTTATGGATAACCTAGTTGGGTCTACATATGTGTACTACATCTAGATGTGATCACTGCGCGAACCAATGATCGATTATCGCCTGTTGTTAGAGCAATAAGGCCAAATAGTTTCGTCCTGGCGATTTTTGCGTATGTGTAAAACATGATTGAAATAATGTATTCATAGGCTGTATACAAATGTAGAAGTTTTGTTTTTCAATCTGTATCGAATCTCTCAGCTTCTTCCATTTAATAAAAAAATTTAATATTTTTATCTATTTATATATGTGTATAATCATCCATCCTCTTGGGTGTAAACGGGCTGCTCGCTACATACTCGGTTGTATAACATTATTTTCCTTGTCTACTAGCAAACATCAGCAGGCTTATACAGCCTCTATACGCGTATGCAAGAAGTGGCAGAAAAAATGGCCGAAAAAATGTAATAGCCATTAACATGCTTGGTACAAATGACAGCCTCTTCACATTTCTGCTACTTCCTGTACATTCCTCATCTTTCTCTTGACTTTAGGATTCAATGTTACTGGCCAAACTCCCTAGAAAGATTACAAGGATCTGTATTTAGACGTCACCCTACCGACCTCTTCGAAATAACGCCGAACCCCACGTGATCCATCCTTTTATCGCATTATCTCCTTTAGACTCCTCTGCAGACTCTGCACGATCTTTCCGCTTGTCCCCACTTCGATTCTTTCAATTCCCAATTCCCCCTTCGAAAACACTTCTCGGTCCAAGTTCGGACTTGCTTTGCATACTCCTAGGCGAGCTCTGGCGTTGCCCACCTTATTGTTGAGAACTGACTGTTAGGCTCGTTAAAGATCTTGTGATGATATACCCGATGTGTGGACACACGCGCTCTCTAACCGTACGCTTATCCTGGAGATGGATTGGGTATACAGAGGTTGTTTCCACTGAACCCAAGTGATCTATGACACGTTACAGGAATTTCGTTTGAGAAGCGTTTTATCTTTAAGCGACGGCTGCGTATTGTGAACGGGCAGCGACTTCCGACGCTGTTTCGCGAGAACCTTTGGCGTCAACTCCATCGGGATCTTCGATATGTTCATAAGTTTCTTGAAAATCTGGCAACGAAAAAGACGGGTACACCTTGATGTAAAGGCAGTGGTACATTATTGGGGCAATTATCCGTGAAAAAAGAGAAATATCCCTCTAAGAATCAGGAATAAGTAAGGTTAGCGTACTTTCAGATAAGATTGGCTGATTCAAAGTTACAACGTTCGTGTCGTTAATCGACCTGGCAGGCTCCCCATCAGAGAATACCACAATACAAATACCCAACTCCACGGCTCATAGTATCAGCTCCCATTGAATACGATGGATCTCTATGAAAGACTGTCTGATTTCTTTTTGAAAGTTGTATTTCTGCAATCTGCAATTCTATTTCTGCAATAAAAACGCAGATTTTTTTTATCTTACACCTAATAAGGTCTCTTTTACATTAAAGGCAAAAATTCCGGTGATAGACTCCATATCTGTTATATTCACAATAGAAATTTTTCGGCCCGCATTCGTAATATGTAAGCAACAGATCATTTCCGGAATTTCGTACGACGAGGTACATAAGGTCTGTTACTAACCAAATAAACACCCATAGAGCCTATGATCAAGCAGATCATACAGAAAATCAGCATCTCTTCTGCACGTGTACTGATCGCTGACGGGCCATGTCGCCAGTAGACAGTCATATGTGTGCCAAAGGCATAAGGATTTGTCTGATTTGAGAAACACGTGTCGGGACAGTGGCGAGACACGATCGAAAGCGTTAAATTCTTCGCTCTAGGCACTTAAGCGTGTTTTGGAATAGGACGAGCAGACGAAACATCTTGAAAGCTCTTGAACGGATAGTCTGAGATGCGGGGCAAAGACGTCTGGCCCACTGAGAAAGAAGATCACGTCTCCTGATGCCAGAGACCATAGGAAACATATCTGTTCGTACTGGATGTGACGAGAATGTCCGGTTCGGTAGCAAAAAAATCGCCTTAGCCCTGTTTACCAGGCGGCCAATAGGGTTGAGATGCGGATTAAAAACGTACGAAATCCGCGTTGATTGTCATCTGAGAAAAGCGCCGAGTCTTAAGATCTCGTACGCCGTTGTATTTAATTTACTGAGTGTACTTTAACTTGATTAATTTGACCGCTACGTGGGGCACCCTAATGATTGTGTAATTTAGTCCAAAACTTACAGCAAAAAGAGACACTGGCCTTTCCAAGAGCAGTGCTCGAAGCTGTTCAAAATAAAAACAGTATCAACGAATAAGGACGTAGATCGGTTCCAGAGCACTATGGGAGACAGAACAGGTCATATTTGAACCAGTTTCTATAGCAGACTAACTTGTGCCGAAACGCTAGTAGACTCCATGTGCACGTGTGGAGCGACGATAAGACATTATGCTCGACTAGACCTACCAAAGAGTTGATTCGATGCCTCTATCAATCACGCGCAACGAACGATGACGGCCACACAGGAATTTGGGATAGCTAAGAGAATCTATCGGTTCGTTATGTGGTATCGCTCAACTTATATCGAGAATACAAATCAGCTACCGGAACCGTAAATAGGATCTGTTGCCTCCTGGACACTATGAAGGCCATTAGGAAATCTCACCTTCGACCCTGACTAACATATCGCCCCAACCTTGGAATGAACGGTAAGAGGTCAGGTAAATTGCTCGAAATGTCGACTGTTGGATAAAATCCACTTGCAATGCGAGGGAAGGTAGATTAGCACCTACCGTTCGTTTGATTTGATGAAAGGCAAAGTATCCTAGGTTCAACTAACACTTATTCACATTGCAGCAGCGAAGATTAGCTTAAAGAATCAAAAGTCGCCTTACACGGTTCAGCAACACCTTCACGAGTTTTGTCCACTTGAGGGTCCCACAATAAGAGTACCCATGCGCCTGAGCAAGGCCACAGACAAAAAAAGACATCATCTGTTATTTTTGTCGAGATCGAGCCATTTACCCTCACGTGGTGCGCGCATAACGAGAAAACATGTATACATACACTTGAGCAACAAAATTAGCGTGATGTAAACATGGCCTCTCGATGAGAATAACAGTAAACGAATGCGAACAAGTGCAGACAAAAGGAGCAACAAGCAGTCGAACCAAGGCAGATGCGAAGGGACTTCGCATTGTTGCTCGGCCAACGGCAATTAGTTGCTTAGTTACTTTGGCCTACACCGTAACGTAACTTCAAATATAACTAGGCCTTGCCCTTACACAAGTGTGCATGCTGAGGTTGCTGTCCGCTGGGTATCACGAGAAATCAGCCAACTATACAGCAGCTAATCATACCATGAAGTAAAACAATTCCTCATGACGAAGTCGTTGTCATACTACCTCTGTTTCCCCTCTATAATGCGTCACTTACCTGAAGAATATTTACATTGGTGCGGGCTGAGGCCTCGATGAAGCCGTGCTCCCAGTCGATTTCGACAAGAGTTTCCGCAATTTCCTTCTTGACCTGCCTTCGATCCTCGAGATCCACTTTATTGCCTACGACGATGATGTGTGCTTGCCGGTTACAATACTCGAGAACTTCGTCTCGGAGTGCCCGCACCTGTCGGTGAACACAGCAAAGAACCAAAAATTTACTTAACCTTATATCTTTGTTTGTTTTGAATCGAAGACAGTACAAATACGTTTGTAAGGGTGGAGAACGGGGTTCAATTAAAAGAACACGTACAGTGAGCCGTAAAGGGTCCCTTGTTGTGCGTTTTCGTATCTTCGAATAGTTCGGAAATGTTTACGGTTTGGAACTAAGCTGAGGTCGGCCGGATCTCAATAATCACATCTAGTTTGACACGAATTAACGGTTCATTACGAGTGGGGACGTGATAGACCCTCTGGATATATATAGCGACTTCCAGGTAATTAATTTAGTTATGACGCGCGAAGCCCCCACGGCTGATTCACAGAAATAAAACCTGATGGACCAGAGCCTGGAAATGATTCTGGCTGGTAAGGCGGGGGGCCAGACGAAGGTTTGTCCAGAAGCCATGGATGCCAGACGCAGAACCACGTGTACAATATCCGCGAGATGAAACCCCGTCGTAACATGCCTATTCTGGGTAACACAGTCCACATCGCATGATGCGTTTAGTACGCCGCTATCTAATATCACGTATCGAAAACAATTTTGGTTGGGAGGTGTACTACCGAATAATTCCTAACATTTATCCCGTGTTAAATCGTCTACTTACAAATAACTCACACGTCCACACACCATCGTACGTTTGCGAGCTCCTCACCGGGAACTGTCAAACGCAGAGCGTCATTCGGCCTCAACCCCAAAGACATCACTTGTACCGGCCAACGGATCTTCATCGCAAGGAATCACTGAGTCGGTACCCTTCCCCGATTGAGCACCCCTTTGCGTATTTACTAGGTCCTATTGTCCACATCTACTGGAACCAAGACTACTCTCGGGACTTGACGTCAGGTACGGGGCCCATATCTCACATCGAATAGCACACCTTTGCTTCTTGAAGGGGCCAACGTCTCCAACCAGATCGTGTCTATGGTACGCCATCGAATGGATGTCTATAAAGTTAAGGCGCATTAACCTTCTGACGTTTGCTCTTCCCCATGCGCAGAATAAGCATTTGGGTCGAACTTCGTTGTGAAGACATAAGTTGACGCTGGTTTAAACAGATTTTGTTCGCTAGCCTTTACAGCCACCTACTGAGTGGCACACGCACAGCAAATTATTTTAACGTCACGTCAACTTAGTGAAACATAGATAGGGCTATAGCATTCCAACTGAGTCAAGCCGATATGCAGCAGAAAATAGAAGATCAATTACATGGTAGCCAAAAACGAGGTTTATTTGCTCATCGTAGGCTGCAAACGATACAATATCTATGAATTGAATGGCTACGAAATGGACATTTGGCTGTTTGGAGAGCTAACAACCTTTCCAAGACGTTCGAGCAAACCGAAATCACTCGCCAATCTAACTCGAGTAGCTCGAGCCTACTAGACCATCACAATCTGGATTAAGGGAACGAGCTTGAAGCCCTACTGAGTAAACGAGATAAGATGGTTTATATTGAGTAGAGTGCCTTATCGCTAGCGTAACGATAAAGCCGTGATAGAGCAAAAGTGTCTTCATCAAAATGTATGTCTCGTGGGAGACTCAGAAGGACTTCGTAAGTCGACTGCACGTTCGTTACCGCGTCGCTTCTCTATTATGTTCAGTGCAGGCGGCAGCTCGAACGTTAATGTGAGCGAGTCCCGCTACATTTTAGCTTACAGCATATCTGAATCTAATTTACATGCGGTCCTACACTGTAATTTGAAATTGGTAAGTGAGGGCCCATACAGCTGTAGACTGATCTCAGTTAGCATGGATAACGCGGCAGAAAAATTAATATCAAATTTCATGAGCAGTGCGCCAGCTGGACGAGCTGTTGATTGATTCTGACGGTATATAGCGAATTTACTTCGAGTACAAGTTAAATGCTTACACGAAAACGCATGGTTCTGATAAGACATGACGTGTCTTCTTCTCTCTCATTCTTATTTCTAATTATTATACTTAATTTCCTCAAGCTGATTTGCATGATGTTTGGTCTGGGTGCCAGTCATATTGCCAAAACTTTTTCTGGTTCTGGTTCTGAAAACAACGGCCCATGTGTCACACACCTCACTGCTCCTTCTCCGCAGACACAAACCGATTAGAATCTACTAATTGAAGCTTAAAGCAAAGCAAAACTAAGACCCTTTCTCACTAAAATAGGATATGTTGGAGTCAACGTAGGACCCACATCTGCTAGCCCTATACATAACATTGTTGCAAAGTCCACCTAACGTATTTAGCTATCGATTTAGCGCCTAGAATATTTTCCAGTATCTTGTAGCCGGCGGAGAGCCATCTTGTCAGTGTATAGGATGTTCAGCGTACCTTCGTCCTTATGTTAGATATTTACCGCCGACACTGTCACGCACTGTTATGATACGTGTGCTCTAGAATGATTTGCGATATAATTTGATCCAATTCTTCACATACAAAATTCTTTGTAAATCGCCTGAGGACGTTCACTAGTCAAAATTAAATAGAATTCCATCTGCAACAGATTTTCTAGTGAATCAACATCAGATTGCCACTGTAAAACGTAAAAGGACCATCCGTCTCCCAGAGTTGACGCATGTGCTGTTGTCTTCTAATTCGTGTGATCTATATTCAATGCGGAATTGTATTGGTGGACAGAGTGTCACTTCGCCACTTGACTCCCATGGAGAAAATAGCGTCCATCCAACAGCATTTACACACTTGCCTTTGTAGTAAGATTTGGGCATCACTAATACATTGAAATGTTACATGATAAATACATACTCATTCGGAAGCATTCTATCATGTACGCTCACAATACGATATAATCACTAGATTTTCTCATATATGTGCTTTCAGCGTGGCCAGGACCCTAGACAAGAAAGCAGCGTACCTAAAGGGTACGCATTAAAGGTCATATCCGAGCGAAGAAACGCACCTGTTATCTCCCCCCGTGTACAAACGGATGCTCATATCTATGCACAGATGTTTGGCGATCACAATATCAATAGGGGATGTGTTAATAAGTACCTGTACAACAAAGGCCATACACAATATATTGGCGACCTGTCCACAATACCACACTACATGAACAGCTCATCATCTTTATTACTCACCTGTTCAAACGAGCGTTGACTATCAATAGAGTAAACAAGAATAAAGGCGTCGCCTGTCGTAATGGCTAGTCGCCTCATGGCCGGGAACGGGTAAGAGCCGGAAGTGTCGACAATGTCCAGTGTTAAAGACGTTCCTGCAAAACCACCCCACACGCTCGTTAACCACAATATTGACGCATGTACCTGCCGGATTCAGTACGCCAGGGTCCATTAGTCTCCGGCGTCAGCAAAAGCAAAAACGAGAGCAACATCTGTCTGCTATTGGCTATGGCAGCCATGCAGAATCGCGCCACTCAATGGAGCTATGCGAATGTACCGTCTCTTGCGTATACAGTGACGTATCTCCTCTTAGCAGATCTTACACCACAGAAATTGAAAGCATCGGTCAGCAACGAGTACTTCAAACGAACCCGCCTGCAAGAAATGTTGTCCGTAACGTGTGACGTCATAATATGCGGCACTGAATAAATGGTCAGAGATGCATGAGGTTGTGCCAGCCGAGACGACCACATATATAAGCTGAGCCCATTTATCTCTTAGGGCATATCCACCGGCGTGTTGGTCAGGCCTTCGGATCTGGCTTTTGCTTTTGTCGCCGTCAGTATCGCTCTGTACCGCGCTAGCCGTAAACGATTAACGACTCGACACATGTCATGCCGCTGACGCGGAAAATCGATCTGGTCAGACGTCACTGGCCTATCCAGCCCCGCCTGTCGTCCGTTCGTAAGAGGCCTGGCCTAGTCAGTCGCTTTATTAAATAAGAAAGCCAATCTCCGGACAGGTAGCAACAAAGCGAAGAATAGTCCCACCATCGGCGTGCACTGTCGTTAAATGCAGCAAACACGGATAGCATCACGACGCCATGGCAATGCCGCCCTCTCGAGGCTAGGAGAAGATGGCTTTAGTTGATCGTACCCCTACTCATTGTACGGCGACTGGTGCTAGAATATTGTTTCAGTTTCGTTCTTGAAAGGGTCCAGTGTTCGTGTCTTACTATCTTGCCATCGGGAGAGTGGCCCAATCGCTCGAATGGACCCGACATAACCGTCCCTCTAACGTCAAGCGGCGGTTATAGAATTAGGTTCGAGACATTGTAATGCCTACCGTTAAGGTCAAACTCTCCCTGGTGGAACTCTTCGACGGTGGCGCTGTACTTAGGCGGCACTTTGTCGTAGAGAAACTGGTGGACGATTGACGTCTTTCCCACCTGCAATGCATTAGTTGAACGGGTAACAAACAGCAGCAACAGCATTAGCAGTAATGTGCGAGAGTGGTTCACTGCGAGCAGCGGCATACAGAGATTTTATGTTCGAGAGAATCGCTTGTCACGTCTTGCGCGCAGGCACGCGGACTAATAAGTAGTACATGGTCTAAGTACCAGAGGGAACCTATTGTCCGTAACCGTACCGCTATGAGCTGGTGCCACATTCGAGATGCACTGACGTCTATTCTCATTGTCAAGATACAACATGGAAAATTCACGGGGAAAAATTCAAAGACGTTAGCAAACCGACAAGTTTGGAATTCCGCATAGTAGCGACCTTCCGGGTGCACAAATGCACAAAGGCAAACACAAACACACACAGGTAACTGAAGACTATATAGATCAAGTGGATGGTGTTATAACTACGAGACACCTTATGCTGTTCGTCTGTATCGGCTGTTTGTTCGAGTCAGTGGCTCGAAGAAATAAAAGGCTAGTTGGGATTCTTCTGCCTTCACAGGAAAGCGTTTGTACTTCGTCGCCAATAACCTGAAACTGCTGAGAAGCTAATGAGGTTCGCGAACCTACCTTGGCGTCCCCAAGGACGACAAGTTTATAATGATCCTTTATTTGCACTGAACATTCGTCGATAGTTGGAAGCAGATCGGCTCGGCCCGTCACAGGCATCCTGGCTTTGAAAGTCTGAAAGGCAATCGACAAAGGAA
>MNPL01031002.1:42028-52635 GCA_002081605.1 Tropilaelaps mercedesae | reverse complement strand
TGGGGTCCGTCTTACGAAGTAATGCAAAAACTGCTACCGTAAACGTTAAATGTTGGCCGATGGTCACCTTTAAAAAATATTAGATGTACTCAGCGAGATGATGAGTCTGCATCAATCTATGCGTTGGCTCAGAAGTCGTAGCGAGTTTAAATGAACGAGCCGAAACGGAAAGGATACAACACGTACTGACAGTGATGTTTACGTAGTGTCACAAGGCGACTGCAGTAATCTTGTTGGCAAACCGACGCAAACAAGCTGCCGTCAAGCGCTCGGCTAGCGAGCGAAAGCATTTCCGTTAAAGGACCAAATTTGGCGCCTTTCATATTGGTGGCAAGCTTCTGATATTGATTTTCTTGCGTCTGAATTGGCGCCCCAGTATGAAGTCTGGTATGTTACTTCATTAGGGAATAACGCGAGGAGTGTTTATTCCAAGCGGCAATTATGCTTCAGGCTTCGCTTTGACTTACGTCGCAAAAACGTCTGTTAGCCTTTTATGCTGACAACCAGGACGTGACGGTTGTGTGCGACTGTAGCAATAATTCGTCATGCTGGACACAGAATCGTGACCATTAGTCCAGGAACATCCAGCGCTTTTCCATATTGAGGATGCCACGCAACGGTGACACAATCGTTGACGACAGCAAATTCATCCGAAAACAAGCTCAGTTTGGTACTCTTGTCAGAGATCCAAAGCGGTTGAAGGGTTAAGCGGGGAGGTTTAGTTGAATTTGACAAATAGTGCCGGGGATTTCAGATGCAGTACGCAGGTAGAAGGCCGTACGTGCAGATATGAACGGAAATACAGGGTCGGGACGGAGCGAGAGGAACCCGTTGTTGAGGACATGTTGCTTCTGATTCGTGTATCGGAGTGGAGCAGTTATGTGGGAATGAGCGTTGAATGTGAACTCAATCGTGAATAGGGGTTTCTTTGCACTGCTCTTGTTTTGTGACTCACTTGAATACTTGAGCACGACGAAAGGCCATTATTATTATTATGATATTTTACATTGATACAATATCCCTTACTTCTTTGAAGTAGGGTACTAAGGCTTTGCGGATGGCAGCCATGTTGCTCGGCCGTAGACCGGACGGCCTAACGTCTAGACTAGTAATCACATTTCGACTGTCGACATGGATGTAGAATAGATGCCTAATTCAATCAACTGATAGTCATGTTTCACTAGGAAGCTGCGTATTTCAAGCATCATCAGGCTTCCTAGTTCGTGTCTTTGTCGGGGGATAAATGTTTCACTTCGTACGAATATCGATGTCGTTGCGACTAGAAGCAGCCTGGCAATCTTATTTTCTGCTGGGACGGATATTCTCGTATGGTATAAAGATCATAGGACTCGCTGAAGTTGTGGCCTTGGCCTGTAGAAACCGCACTGATCATCTACATTGTGTCCACGTCGGAGAAGTCGATGTAATGATGCGGCTTGTTTCGTTCTTGTAGGCGTTTCGCCTATGTTCCCGTAGGGTGGAGGTGCCAATTCACCGTCTGACTGACGGGAATGTAGGACTTTATTTGCTATTTATTGTAGAGAGGAAATAACAAACCCTTCCACTCGATATACTTTAAGGGCTTCGTTTGCTTACTTGTCGTAGCCAAATCACATACAATGGTAACATAACCATTTATTTATTCAGTTGGCATTCGCTGGATGATAATTATAGTAATTAAGTGAAACTCACTTATGATAGCTTCGCGGGACCTGGTCCCTAAAGCGGATCTGGAAGGTGTTTTTTGTCTGCCCAGTTATAGCGGCTGTGGTCTCAACTTATCAGTGTGGTCTTGTGAGGTTTCTAGGTCTTCTTTTGGTTGGGATGGCAATCTACAAATTGAGGTGACTACGGATTTCCACTATGGTGCGTAGCCATACGAAAACTGGGTAATTCATAGCGCAGGGAGATTAACTGTTTGGCAGATCTATATCGGAGACAGTCCGCACAAGTCCTTTAGAGCCAACAAGATAGAATCAGAAATGGATTAGCTGTCCTAGCAGAAGAGCATAATTAGATATTCCATAAGTAAAAACGTCGCATCAATACGACTGGCATTGCGGGCGCTAAGTGGTGTTCCATCGTCTCCATATGATAGACAGTCAGACAGTAATTTTTCGTTCGTGCTATGCTCGCTGAAAAATAAATATGCGTGACGAACATTCGCCATCAGTTGAGTTCCCGGAGGATTTGCTGGGAAACTTCTGAGATTGCTTTCTGCATCTTGCAATAACCTCACTAGTGTGTGACAAACAGCTGACAAAACACTGAGCGTTTCCATATTGGAGCATCGAATATGCGTTCACCTTAGGCTACGCGGGGAAACTGTGTTTATTTTTCTATCAATACATAAGAATTCTTAGGGTATGCGGGCGAATACGGAAGTCAAGGTGTTCGCTCAAATCTGAATCTGTAGTCAGAGCGACAAGGTCATACGGGGTAAATAACAGATTTCGTTGACCTTGAACAAAACTAGTGTCGCACGAATGTCGGTTCTGGCGACTGAAAAGAGTATTTGCGGGGATTTTGCCTTCGCCTTCTTGGTTATGACTCCCTACGGCATTGGCGCTCAAGGAAACTGTTTTCTTGCAAAAATTCCTCCACATAGCAGAAGAGCGAGAAAGAAGGGCGGAACAGAACGAAAAGTGGGGCGGGAAACGATAAACGTCGAAAACACGGTCACGCCGAATTTGGCGACGCAGTTTTCTGTCACTTCTGCCGTCACATAGGACACGTTTCTGTGCACGCCCTATAACGCTGCTGGCATCGCCTAGTTACGTATATAGAAAATAGAAGTATGATCAGAAGTCTCACGTAAACCATGTAAGGATTTATCCTCTCCAAGAACTTATGGACACACACAGGTGTTCGTCCTATGACCTCAGCAATTCAGGGTGAACCCCTCAGGTCTGTTCGAGAAAGGCCAGCTGAGGTGTTTCTCACGTTTCGTTAATATAAACAACCTTCGATCGAGGTTCGTCCTTGATCGAGCATCTGCGGAGAGCGCAATTGAAACTCAAATGAAATTGAGCCCAAAGCAAAACTCACCGATGGTTGTTGTTTTTCTGGCGGCAGCTATACTAATTAGCGCCTCGGCGGATTATGTAGTTAATGTACTTCATCATGGCGACCAAATCACGATTGAGTGACGGGCCATCGCCATTTTGCGTGCAGCAGGTCGCCACATGGTTTACCCAGCGCTGTTGAGCGGCAGGAAACAAATTCCGCCTGCGATTGTAGGGCCTGATAGCGGCCCGGCAGTAAAACACCGTTGTGAACAAAAAACGACACCCTCGTTAGCCTCAGCATGTACGACTAGTTCTATTGGGCGGTTATAATGGTCTGTTTACACTGCGGCAAACGTGTGTGTAGTTTCGTGGCGCGAAAACGTTCCATGTTACCTTGAGGGCTTCAAATGCAATTTCTAACACGAAGCCGAACGTAAAGCCGAATTATGCCCATATCCATGTTTTACTAAGACGAATGCGCCTGCGAGCGAACTGCTGAATCCAACTGTCTACTTTCTGTAATAGAGCTGACTGTTGCAGACAGGGTCAAATCACGTTTATTTTTCGCTTAACAAACAATATAGCAAAAAGCCATCGGGCGAGGACACATTGCATCAGCTCAGTACATCTGGCGACTATAAAACGTTATTTAAAACGAACATTCCATTCCTACTAGGCCTTTCTATTCCTATTAGGCCTATTAGGCCGTCGCATGGTTCGATAAAGTTTGTCAATGAAGAAGGTCAGACCATACAATTTGAGCAAAGCACTGCATGTTAGCCTATGCAGCTGGTATCTATTGGGCTTCTTTGTCAGGAGAAAATTACTGATCAGCCTTTAAATCTACTGCGTAGTGGTCAATTCCCGTGTCCTTTCTTCGGTGAACGGATCACCGTATACAATCAAAACACTCCTGAGGCTCTGTCAGTCAAGTATTTTTCTTAGTGACGATGGCAGACGAATCATGCGTTTTCAAGCCTGTACCCCGTCTTTGCGCTAGAGATAGACTGCACCGTTTACGGTTGCCGTTGATAGAGGCCTTGGTTTACCTATCGTAGAGGAGCCTGGCAATAGCCGGAATAGGACCTAAGCTTTGACCGAAGTGTCCTATAACTCGAAGTGGCCTGAATATAAAAACCTCCTCCCAAAAGAAGATGCCATATACTGCCTGTCTGGTTAACTTTTAGGACTTGGAGAAAGCGTAGGCGTCTTAGCGCGTCTAGAAACTCCTGTGAGACAGGACGAACCCTCGACTAGGCTGAAATCGATGCTGCGACTTCTTGTACTCGTTCAGAGAAGATGGCGTGCAAATAAAACGACAGGATGGAGAAATCCTTTCCTTTCCGTTCTCTACTTATGCACTGCAGTCAGCAGTAACAGCAGCCAGTATGCATGACTTACGATATATAATTGCTCACTAGATTAGGCCAATGTGTGTGACAGTCTCAAACTTGATCTCAAATTGGTGGTTCCTCTTGTGAGGCGTTTAAATTTTGATGATGGCGCATTTTCCAGATATATTTATTGCACAAGTTTATAGCGGGTGTATATACCGACGATGTTCGCTATATACGGCCGAATATATATACATATGGTAATCCTATGTAACATAGCAGATCTAACTGAGTGCACCATATGCAAATAATTATAACTGAGTTTAATAGAGTTTACCATAGTCCTCGGTTAACGAGATGATGAATTATGCAGAAATCTTCCCCGCTTTAAACTCAGGTTAGCTTATGAAGTGTTTAAAATTTTTTCGAGGAATTTAACTCAGTTTAATATATACGACAAGAAAATACTTTCAAGGAAAATAGGTCGCTGAAAACACGCCCCTTGATAACAAAATAGAGTTCTAGGTGAGAACGTAAGGAGGTGCCATACCTCTGTCGGTTAAAACATATCTGTTATTGACACGGAGAGTAACAATTATTTACTCCTACAGGGCAAGACGGAAAAACTCTCGTTGTTTCTTATCTTTTCTATAGTCCGGACTTAATTGAGTGAAATCTGTTTAAGTGGCTGTGTCGAAAGAATATTTAGAAAAAGGTCCTTCCTCCTAGTTTAAAATTGTACACGCCTACAGTCTCAGAGCGAATTTGGTCACCAAATAAATACTGGTAATTAACCGCGATGGCTGTTGGACACGAGAGTCGTTTTCTTCTCACGCTCAGCGTAGCAGACCTCGATCTGAATAGAAATGCCATTGTCAGGTCATGCACAGATACGTCTCCACGCGGCCACCTTCCGGCTATACTGCACATAGCCACAACTACCCTCAGCGTGTATCCGAAAAAAACTTACACGAGCTATACTATATTTGAAAAAATATATTTAGGAGCACCCATCCGCCAACGCTTAACGTGCACGATAGCGCTTTTCGCATTACTTCGTAAGATAGACCCCGTAAATATGCCACGGCAAACTCGTTGTACGAGCTGTACTATAATTACCGAAGCTAGTCCGCCAGACTTTGACATTCTCTGCCTTCGAGACTTTAGCCTGATGATCAGGAGAGGACAGAGTGCTTTCAGTCGAACTACTCTTCAGTGGCTTACATTGACGAAAATCCTCACAGAGTTTAGAGGGGTTGTTGTCTGCGGTGAAAGTGTGCTTTTCGACTCAAGCGGATTATTGCACCGATGTTTATCGGGAGCACCTGTAAGCAAGGCTACAGACGAACAGCATTTCATTAGCATTTGTAGCAGTTCGAATGTGCTGTTATCAGGTATGACTCGTAGAGGCGGTCGGAGACGATGGGCTGAGTTTTATGCAAATTAAATGGTACATAATGTTGTATGCGTTAAGAATGCACGTTAGACTTGCATCCGAAAATATTCGCATTCGTGTGATATATTGTAATTATAATTTAATAATTTGTTTACACGTGTACATGGCTAGTAATTTGCCTTTTATGAATGTACTGTATAAGCATTTTATGGCGAAAAGCAGTATATCGAATTCAGTCTTTTCTTTTCACCTGTATTTTACAAAAATTAAGTTCCAGCATTACATGGGCTTCCCGCGCATGATAAACAATAAAGACCGACTTCTATTGTATGTACGCGCATTCAACAAAGATCCGGCTACGAGCAGCAAAAGAATCATTTGTATGGAGTCACCATACGACTACGCTCTAACCTTGTCACGGCGTTTTACGACTCTTTGGGTGAACGCATATTACCTACATGCACTTGTACGTAGCACATCGAAATGGCCGTTAGCGTCACCTTTGTTGTGACATAATCATTTGCCATTCGGACGACGCAATCCGGACACGAATGGCTTTAAAACGTACTTCGCTCCCGTACCGTCGTGCGAAGCGCTTTCGACAGCTTTGTACGTACTACTATTAGTTTCCGTAGGGGCAGTACGCGATGCATATTTTATTAAATGAAGGACCGTCGAGTATAGACAACACAGTATCGCAAAGTTCTGTACTGCCATAGCTCGAAGGAACGGCGTGGTAAAAGAATAGAACAAGATAACACTGCACTTATCAACTGAATTCCCGCTAAGGTCTACGGCGACCCCGTTGTTAGACCTGACCCTTTATTTTAAGTCTATATGTACAGTCAAGTTGGCCGAGTAGCAAGCACAATTAACCGGCATAAATCACAGAAGCAACATGTCGTATAAACGCTTCTTGGGATATATCGCTCTTCACTAAAATTGAGTCCCTGCATCCATCACACGGTCACACCCGATTCCAATTTGGTACCTACATCGACATGAACGAGTGCATCCGACTACAAAATTTAGCATCTTCCATGTACTCAGATATAACACATAAACGGTGTGCCGAGGTTCCAGGCTTCGTCAACATGCAACAGCGCTCGCGGAACTATCGCTCTGTTACGTTTTGGGACGTTGTAAAGAACCGGTTGCCGAGTTGTTTCCGCCGACTGCGCGTGCCTTCGGGCGGCTGTGACGCGCCTTCCACGATAGAGCCCGCGTATTTTTATTAAAGGACAAATAATGGTTGGACCGTCAGAACTGTCGTGCGACGAAGGAGTGAAACTTCATCTACCTTGCACTCAACTCGATTTAATCTGAGATGTGACTGCGATACGTATGGCGACAGTTGCACATGAGTCACCAGAAGTGTCACCTCACAGGCGTATTTCGGTTTGCTGTCTCTGAGTGGCCCTCTCGTCAGCTAGCCTGAGGCCGATAGGATAGAACTTTACTGAGCCAACCTGATACGGAATGCGGGACGGCCGCGGCTAGTAAACAGGCATGTTTACAGGAGGATCGCTTAGATGTATATATTTATGCTTCGGTATCGTGCCGTTCAGTTGCGGTCTTCAGATACGACTGTAATCCCCTGCGACGTGCCACAATGAAGACGGAGCCGCCATAGCGGGTGTTGAACAAACAGCGTTGACATTATATCGGTACTCGGCCAGGACAACGGCCTAAGAATGTCCTATTATGCTGACTGCATTCTGTAATTGTCAATGTTGCATGGTTTCGTTTCGTACGGGAGACCATACTAATGGACCCCGGCAGTAATACAATAAAGTCGCACTTCGTATTCGCCGAGGGGAAAAGTAGTTGCCAGAGGACGGTTTAGTCTTGTGAAAAGATATCCGTATTATAAATTCCCGATGAAAATAACAAAATTAAGTTAAACTACATTAATGTTACTCTCGTAGAGGTCCGGTACGTATACTGCGTTCCGATACGCACACCTCTCGTGAGTATCTGAACATCCGAAAAATATGTCGACAATCGCGATTAGCTTCTTCGATACTCCGTTTACTATGCGCAAACTTGGCGCGTTAAATCTCAGATGTCCAGCCGGAATGTGGAATGGAATATTATTTGGAAATAATATCATGCCCATTTAATTTTGGCCAACAAGGCCGCCGAGAGAGCCGAATTCTCATTGGCGTCCTGGTTGGCCAACAAAAACCGCGTAACCTACCGGTTCTCCGCTAGGCCTTTTTACCAGTCTAATTTCCTCAGTAGTTTAAAGGAGGAAGCGACATCACCTCGTACAGTCACAACGTAACTCGAACATTTATAGAGTCTGTTCTCAAGGTGAACTCTGCGGCACGAGAATGCTTGAACGAGTTTCTTGAAGGTGTTTTTCCTCGTCAGAACGGCGTTGACTCGGGACTCGTGCAAGGACTACACGAATGTTTCGAAGTGCATAGGAGAGTCAAATGACAGCGGGAGAAGTTGTCCAAAGGAAAACTTCTGAGCAACGGCGGCCTGTGATCTCGACGCTGGTGAAGGTTACGTGTGTATGGCGGTATCGTATAAGGACGGTTGCACAGTAAGTCTTGTTTCACGACTTGCCACATCATAGAAGCGAAAAATGTCTCTGAAGGCATAGCTTGAACGACGGAGCTGGCGAGAAGAAAAATTGTTAGCGATGTTCTGAAGCAGGCAAGCGAAAGCATTCGTCGCGATATAAAAATATTTTACTTCACCGGAACGCATACGGTGAGGAGGGGCGTGGACGCAGAGCCGGTGGAAGACGTTATATTACGAATCGCTCTTGCACGACTTTCTGCAGTCACTAATCCATCGAGTGTGTGTACCCACGTAAATAAACGACAGCTAAAAACACAGGAACGCCCGCATTGCCGACGTTTCGTCGACATCTGTCGCGACTGCTGGATGTCAACAAATTGTGTTGAGGCTTTCCAGTGCCCGCAAGAGCAGGCAGCAGTTGCTTGTTGCTATTGCGCTTGCCCGTCGTCAGAATTTCTGACCGTGGGAGCGATGAGGTTGACAGAAGGCCGGCATTCGCTCGCGCCAGACTAGCCCTGGTCCGCTCCTTGGCACCCAAATCCCACCTAACTGGCTAGTCGACCACTTCGAAGTTAGCAGGGGGCTCAGCAGGATCACTGTAAGTGCAATCCCAGCGGAAAAACTGAGCCAATACTGCCTGGAAGCCTTTCTTCGATCCGATACTATTAGGTAATGGTGAGAATTATACGCTTTAAATTAGAGCAACAATCCAGGCATCAGCATATTTGCTGAGTTTCGCTCTCGCAGTGAATACGCGTTATTTATGCAGCACTTAAAATGCCGGAAAACTTGTGTGCACGTCTAACAATTGCGTCGGAATGAGACTAAGATGCAGAGAGAATAAACCGTAGCACAGTGAAGAAACGTACAGAGAAATCTGAGGAAAGATATTTCTTATCTACGAACGAGTCGTAGAGATAAACCTTCTCCTTTTTCAAAGAGCATCCTTCCACGTAGTAGTTCGACGCGATGTTTTTCCGCATAACTATGCAACGGTATATCAATACGTGAGAGAGTGATATTTCGCAACCGCTGGCAGGGTAATTTCATATTTAGAATCGTTCGCTCCTTACTGCTCTTTCGTAGAAGACTTGCTCGTGGTTTCTTTCCCATGTATCGTCTCAGCAGGCCGTTTATCCGAAGGCCACTTGACGGACATCGTTTTGCGGTGACTTACTTACAAAATCGGCAACCGAACTCGTTCACAAAGGTGGTAGAGGTCCGTTGGCTAACTCACTACAGTTGTTCGTATTTCATGGCTTTCATAGCGGTGACTTGCAGCTGGAGGTCCACTGAAGCCGAATTATACGAGCGACTGGTGTTGTCCGAAATATGCCAGTTTGTCAAGTTCCCTTACAAATGAACTTGTTTGGCCTTTTTTTATTTTTTTGATCAGGTCTACACATTATGTAGGCCAATATTTTATATATATATATATATATATATATATATATAATATGGCCAATTATAGTTTGTAAACGTTTATAGAACGTTCTGATTGGAATTTTTAAATCTTGTTTACCTAGTTATAGCGGCGCAACATCATCACGCAGTGCGTGTTATGCCGGAACGGTTGAATAGTATCTCAGTTACGTCTCGCCTTCACTATTTGTGTTCCACCTGACAGGGTTGGCAATGGACTTCAGCCAAGTTAGTTTATTTCTGGCTATTCAGCAGCCGATAGCCAGGCCCAAACCCAAAGCGTCGCTTGAGCGCGAGTATCTGTCTGTAACTAATCCAAATGCCCTGTGAGATTTTTCTTCGTGAATAAGCAATGAGAACACGCGGCTTGCCATGTCGAACGTCGACGTTTGTTATGCACCAGCTGTTTATACCTGTACTTTTGGCGCGTCCGAGTGCTGCGTTAGAGATAAAGTTAAAGTTGCCTTCGCTCCCTGAAGCGAGGAGAACAGTAGACATAGGAGTGTCACAGACGAAAGGCAGAAGGAAAAATTCGAAGTCATCGTTTTGAAGGCCTGGGGACGCAACAAGGTACACTTCGTTATGCCTGACTGTGGCCTAACGTAGGCGTACTCTGCAGTTCGTCTGCGCTACGGCGAGGGTGTCACTTCGATGAGATTCCATGACCGGCAAATAACGCCGAGGGAAGATGTCTCTGTATATCGCTCATAAATGAAAGCGTCTCAGGACAAGGGCAAATTTGGTAACGCCGGTATGCATAACCTTTTTTCTTCTTGACTGGTCTTGCAGTGCCGCGAACTCGTGTAATATTTGAAGAGATTCTATGAATCGTAACGGGTTTTCCCTTGTTTTGCTAGCAAGACAGTCTCCTCAATGCACCGGAGCAAAGGGAGGATCAGGCGATAAATCTGC
>MNPL01031002.1:17977-30518 GCA_002081605.1 Tropilaelaps mercedesae | reverse complement strand
GTTTCATTGTAGTGACGACTGGTTGCTCACCACACATGTTTCGTTATCATATCCTATAGCGCACATGAATCATGTTACATTAGAACGCCACATCGAATATGTGACGTTCCATGTAACATATCCTTTGATTCTTTTTTTTAACGAAAAACCATTTCGATTTTCTCGTCTCTGATTGCTCGCCTCGGAAACTCAACACCTGCGCGTCCATTGGGGATAGTCCTGTCCTCTTTGGAGATGATACAACCAATCACTTCGAAATATCGATAGAAAAACGGCAAATTAGCCGACTGAAGGCGTTCTCATTTCACATGGTCTTGAGACCATCTCAGCATCCTGTGTTTTCATCCTGCGGTTGTCCTTCCAGGTGGCGGCGCTGACGTAAACGATGATCTGCCCGCTGGCGTCAGCAGAGGTGGCGGCGAGAGCAGTCCAGTGGCCGTACGGCGAAGGCCGCGCAGTCCTCTGTGCTACTCTGTACCAGCGACAGGCGGATCCGGTAGTGGTGGACCCGGAAGCGAGTCCCCGCCGTCGGTTCCATCGACACCGACGCATGGTGTCTCAGCGTCCTCCCAAGGTACTGCTGGAGCAGCGTCAAGTGGCCATCGACAGAAGTTTAATTTTAAATCGAAAAAAATCGCCTCAATGCTGTCGACCCTGAAGAAGCTGGCGACTTCACCGAGGAGACGGCTGAATGATCGGTCATCGTTGCAGTCTTCGGGTACGAGATTAACGTTACTATTATTATTATTAATAGTACAGATATAGGGACTACAACGTCGGCCGCCTACCAGTACAGCTGTATTCGAATTTGCTTGATTTGGAAATATTTTGGCTTAAGCAGAAACCATAAATTACGTCTTTCGAGAATAAGAAATTATATTCATATACAGGCACTGCTAAAAATCGGTAATTTGTTAACGAAAAAAAATAAACGACAATATTATACCATACACTGATCGGTCGAATGTATCCTTCAAATTTCTCTTCAGTCTATTGCTATGAGTGGCCTCTATCCATTCTAACAAACATTGATTTGCAAATAACAAGTGATCTCCTTCGCGTAAAACTTCTACGTTGTCATAAGTTGACCTCGTATTAGAGAACAGAGCCGGTCAGAAGGCTGGGGCATACAGGGCATCATTTCAGAAAGCCGAGCATGGTTAGACATCTACACAATTAAAAAACGTTAATAAAGCCAGAGACAGACACGATGGATAGCAGAAGCATGGCAACGGAGTAGCGGGTCGAAATACCTCTGTGAAACTCTGTGAAAAATGTGAAAACCATATTTCGTCGACGATTGTATGCGATAGTACAAACCATTCGAAGCCAGCAAGGATATTGCCGTTCGGGCGATGGACTTGTTCCAGGCTAAGTCGCCGAGTTGAGCCTCGAGGGAAGAGCAATTTGACTGCTTTTTTCTGCCATTGTTCTGTATATCGACATGCCACCTTTTCACGTTCGTGGTTTGTTTAAACTTGTGTTCCACAGACGCAGCATAATATTTATTAATCCGGCATCGTTTTTCTGGACTGGAATAACTCTTGTGGAAGTTTTGGAAACAGAACACGTCCTATAAAGAACGGACGGGTTAATTCGAAGACAAGAGCAATGCTGATACCTCTACTCGACCTAAAAGAGATGACTTTCAATATAGGACGCGGTCCCAATGCTAGAATAGTTCCCGCAAGGTTATTTTCGCTCAATATAATCCCGTACTTGAAAGCCAGACCACTATGTACACGTTTCAACAGAAGACCATAAGAAGAAAACTGTCTCGACGGCACAAATAAGATGCATTCGTGTACGTCTTGAAACGACCGGAGGGGACACGTAGGTGTACTGGTTCGATCCACGCCGTCGCAAATTTACATTTATATGGGGTTCATCTTACGGAGTAGTGGAGAAAGCGTTACCATGGACGTTAAATATTTAGCCTTCAAAAAAAATATAGATACAAGGGCGTATACAATAACGCCGAAAATCAGTCTAGACGTCTTGCAGTGTCGATGCATTGTCACAGAAAGAAATCTGTTATTATTAATCCTTTGCCATTTTAATTCAATCTACGTGAAAAGTTAATAATCAATTAACGGCCAGTGTCCTAATGAACACTCTACTAAAATAAACCAGATTAAATACACATAGTCAGACGAGGCCATGTACAGAGGCGTTGTTCGGAAAGTTCTCGTTGATCGACTACTCCAGGAATAGCCACCCAGACAGTGACGAATGTTCATCGATGAACTAGTGCCAGCACCTACTCACGTTTAGCTTTCGTATCGTGTGTTTTAGAGAAATATCGTCTGCTTAGGTAAATGTTTAGGCGAATGCTCGAGTAGAGAGGGCCGTTTGACCTGACAGGTAAGACGTAGTCGCCGCGTGACCTGAATCTGTCAGTTGCAAACAAATCATCTTCTTACGTCTAGACATCTATTAGATCTTAGCGTACCCAATTATTATTATGATGACGTGTTAGGGCAGTAGAGAGCTGTAGAGAAATACCGATTGGCATTACTCGCCGCTAGTTCCCGGACAACTTCTCTCTCATACCTGTAGAATACGAACGCTCGACTCATTATACCTGTGAGGTGAATTAATCACGTAACGATTGCCATGGCCGATTGCTCTATGTCGATGAGTATATACATAGTGTGGAAAATACATATATATATATATATATATGTATATATATATGTATGTATGTGAATGTAAATCAGCCATTATGCGTCACTGGTCTCACTTAATCATTTTCTTTTCTATGACCTCTGGGCAGTTCCCCTGACACTGATTTGCTTCAGAATCGTTTGAAAGGATTGCACTAAAACTATATAGGTTGTTTGTTAAGCTCGAACCTATAGACCGTCAAAGGCGAATGCGTTGACTCAATGAGATGAGCATTTTAGGCTCTTCGACAAGCTGTGCGCCTGGCGACCTTCCTCTCTAGGAGCCGTTTCCGCGTCTCTCGGAACCTGCTTGATCTTGGTGAGTTCCGTTGTTGGGTGGCAATATTTGCCAGGTCGGACTCTTCCCGTCTAGCTGGACGGGGCCGTGGGCCTGTTACTACATCCACTCGCGCAATACCTCCCCATCACTGCACTGCGATAATGCTACTATTTATACGATCTGTCAGAAGTACGGCACCGGCCGCGCTTGGGGAGTGCGTCGGTTGCCTCTGCCCTGAAACCAGTTTACAAACAGCTCGATTATTAGTTCCCGGTGGCCTTGGCTCTCGATGAGCTTGCGGGTGTAGTCCCGGTGACGGTGTTTATGTTGATGGGTTTACTTGTCGACGCTGGTGGTGAACGTGGTCCGATGAGACGCATGCCCGTGTCAGGATGCCATAGGGTTCTCGTCAATGTGCCTGTGCGGGCCTCAGTAAATTGACACAGTTGCTGGAAGTGGTGGTGAAGCGCGGCCGACGTTGAGTGACAGCGCGGGACGGTGACTCGGCCTTCTTTCTTCAGTTCGTTAGGAAGCGTTAAAAGTGTGACATTATCTTCGGTACGGTGACGGTAATTGGGGGGCTGATAATCAACTGAACTTTCGGCGGGAACAACGTATTTATTGTTCGTGTTTCGAGTTGTAGCTACGTGCGTTCTGCGTGATCCGCATAGCTGTTTCTGCGTGTATATGTGTGACTGTGCATGTATGTGTGCAATTTTGTGTATGGTGACTGATTCTTAGCAATATTGTGGCGTCAACAAATCCGACGTCAATCTGCGAACTGTGAGTCAAATTCGTTTTTCACCGACCCGTTACCAATAGCGTCAAATCACCCGTGCTTAACGATCTTCACTCATCCGCATCTTATCCTTCTGCCTCTTCCGCTATTTTGGCCGTCGCTCATCATCTCGTTCTTCCGCAGGTCGACTAAGCCAGAGCCATCCGAACGTCTCCCAGACCAACCTCGCAGCGCTGGCCGCCGGCACCCACGATGATGAATGCTTCGACGGCGTCGAGATGTGCGACAACCTGACGACAACCAACTCCCAGTCCGACACGACGATCCACCGCTGGCGGTGGCGACGTGACAAGGGCGAGCGAAGCGAGAAGACCGGACCGGGCAGCAGCGCTCATAGCTACGTGATGACAAAAACCGAGCAGTTACTTGCCACCGACAAGAAGATCGCCCACTTGCGACAGCTGCATCGACTGTCCGTCGAGAGTTCGGGGTCGGCGCAGGCGGCGCTTGCCAACGTTGAAGAGGTGAGTCGATGCAGATAGACAAAAGAAGGGGACGGAGGGTCAACTTGAATTTTAAAAATTTTTTAATCAATTTGAGAAGTTTTTTAAAGAAGTAATTTCTAAAGAAGAAGTTAACTACGTTTAACCGTAACCGTAGACGGAAAACCACGGCACGGGCAAATGTTGAGGTATAGCTAGAAGGACGATGGGTGCGGGAGGTCATACGAAGTATGGGAGTACTTAGAGGTGCTGTACCATGACGTGTGTTCCTGCGTGCCTTCCCCAGGTCCTGGGTTGGCCTTCGCGCGTAACAGGCCGGCCGATAATTTAGCCGTGCCTGCTTCGTTTTCCGCAGTTCGGTTTAACGTCGGCCTGTGCCAGTTGGTCGAGTGGCAAACGGTTAAGAAATTGGATTATGGAGAAAAATCGCTTAAACGGATTTTGTCTGCTGAAACAAAAATGCAGGTGCGAAGTGTGGTCGACGGTGACGACAAATCAGGGCAAGCTTAAAAGCAGATTACGGTGCCCATAATTTACTGAATAAGCGGGCGTAAGCCAATGTGTCTATAAACTTAAGAACAAGAGAAATAAGCGCCCGTCTGAGAGAGAGAAAGAGAGTGGGAGACAAAGTGTGTGTGGAAGACAGAGCGAGAGAGTCTCTCATGAAACAACCCTCTACGAAGACATAAATACTCAATCGAGCCTTTTCCGTGTCAAGGACAACAATTTCAAACGCTCTCGAGGGCACTCACGGCCAGCAATAGCGATCTTAATAGTTGTTACGCATTACGTCGTGAAAACTCCATATGAACCAATCCTATGTATGATCCAATTATGCCTACTTAGTTGATAGTGGTGCCTTCGCCTATCTGCACGATATGGGCTATTACACTGGTACTTGAACAAATAGCAATTCCAAGACAAATAAATCCGCTTGACGCAGTGGCCATCCGTTCGAGAGGCGGTAACTGGGAGACCGGCGATCCCGCCGAATAGAAAGGGGCCTCGGGGCAGAAGGACGGATAGGTAAACGACGTTGAAAGGACAGCGCCAAATAACGCGCATGGTAACGAGAGAACTCCAAGGAGACGTCACAGAAGTGGCTGGACGCCGTAACGAGATCATGCGAAGGTGGTGATTTTAAAGACACGCATTGGTAAAACGGTACCGCGATGAATTGGACGGAGGATTTCGTCGCGTCGATGAAGTCCAATATGCTGGCGATTCGCTTTGAGACCGACAGTGAAACCCCGTCGCGCCGCTCGAGCCGTATTTTCGCTACGTTTTTTCAAACTTGAATAACTAGTCACGAAAAACGCTTACCTTCAGCGTGTGCCTGTGTATACTAGAAGTAAAGGGCTATTGAGACCTGCATTTTATGCATTGCATAAATGTGCGTACAAGTTTCGAACACGTAGAAAACGGCAAACTGAGTCGATCTTCCGCTTCATTACTAAAGTAGTTGAGCATGCAATTACATCACTTTAGTCTTCTCGGACGTTCGCGTGAGGGGCATCTCTTTGTGAAATGGCAGTCGTGCAATTTTCTAAAAATTCGCACAGACTTATATTCAAGCCGGTTCCCACTGTACAGCGGTCAAGAGCCTATTACGGAGGTGGGTTTCAACCTTAGCCTAAAAAACGACTTTAACACTTTAACCGTATTAGGGAAATGGGCAGAAGAGGAAGAATAACAAATACATTGAGCAACTAACGGGTAAGATGCTCGACCATCCCACAAGGCGCGGCAAGGCCAACCTAACTGACGACGATTCGCGACTGCGTTTTCAGGAGCCGAGTTCAAGCCGGCAGGATCCGGCGGCCTCCACCTCAGCGGCGACGTCTGGCAAGTCGTTTTACGTGCTTGACGTGTGCCTGCGCTGCGGGAAAAATCTGATTGCCAAGGACCCCTGCGGGACGAGTGATCCATACGTCAAGTTCCGCATAGGCAGTCGGCAGATCTACCGCAGCCGGACGCTGACCCGTACGCTGGAGCCGTTCTGGGACGAGTCGTTTAGCGTGCCTCTCGATGACATCTCGCAGGCTCTGCACGTTAAGGTTTATGACTACGACTTCGGGCTGCAAGATGACTTCATGGGCGCCGCGGAAATAGAAATAGATACGTTAGAGTTAGACAAGTAAGTGGTTATTGCAGACCCGCACGTGTATGCGTGTGGGTGGTTCGCTGGAGCTGCGAGCGGTTATCTTCGCATTCGTCTGTAGGGGTTGGGGGCAGGTGTCGCTTAATCAGGTGAACGTTGCCGGTTCACCCGGATTGAGTGGGCTCTGCCAGTGAATCCGAAATTGGGTGCACGCCGGTCAGATACTATCTCAAAATTCGAGTTCATCAGGCATCACTACGTGCAGTCAAGATGCTCTTTTCGATAAAACCTAGGTAGATGACCGGAAACGTTCCAAAAAATAGGGGTCGCAAAACAGATATTATGTAAGCAAGGCACATGATAGACGGGAGCTCTGAGGGAGTGTGTAACATGTCGGATGTTTACGGGTCAACGATATTTAAAATGACGTTTTACGTACACCTCGTATGCAAAATAGCCGACATCGGCCAGACGGCCTGAATGAAAAAAAATGAATGGCACTTAGGGTATATGCTCCATGAAAACTTCGATCTACGATGCAAGTATGCTAGCCATGAAGACCCTAGGCTGCACCTTATGTAGGGCCCGTCAAACTCGTACTCCGATATTTACACGCTTAGTCCTTAAACTCAGAATACCTTCAACGACGTTCAGAAAATGGGTCCTACTCGTCTGGGGTACTTGTCCTTTCGAGTATACTGTGTGTCCTAATAATTTCTAACAACAAGTGTCTGTGATGTCTACTTCGAATTAACGCTGCAACTTTCGCAGTAATTTCGCTTTTTTTTTTGTAGAAAAGACTTTTAAAACGCCCGAAAAATCCGCACGAAAAACATGCACTATTACCAACCCACACCGCCCACGCACAAATCCAGCGGTTCGAGCAAAGCGTCGTTCAGTTCACCGCATGACGATAGACTGGAGCCTCTGCCGACGGCGGGAATGCATCCGTGGTCGTCGTCGTGCGGTGAGGCAGCCAGTTTGTATTTCGTGGCGCGGTACTCGTCGTAGTCAACGTTTTGCCCGTAATGAATGGCTGCGGACGGTTTTTGGCCGCTGCATCATGCCAGGCTGATTGATCAGTTTTATGAAGTGCTTTAGAAAATTCCCTCGCATGTCCGACATGCTCACGTCTACCCGGTACTAGTAGGTCATCCAACCATCCATCAAACCAACAGTTGGCCTGTTCCTGTTGCTTTGAAGGCCAACGTACTTGCGGTAGGACGTCCTGTACACTGGGGCCATCTCGACAGAAAATGGTCTATGGCCCTCGCTTATGATGTCAATCATCAATGAACGTCACAGCTATCATTTTGGCGCTATCGAAAGGGGCAAATCGGCGCTCGGAATACACATCGGCTATACACGTTGGCCGTCTCCGCGGGAAATTAAAACGGCACATAAATATCTTCACACCGATGCGGGGAAAGGAAAATATCGTCTTCAAGCATTCTCCAGGCTGTGCTAACACTTTTTGGTGACCATTCGTTTCGGAAATGCTGCTCGCACTGCGTCGCCTCATCCAGAGATCGACTCAATGACAACTATGTATCACTAGGACGCACTTTTGAGACCTTTACAGGCTTCATTCTCGCATTCGTGCAGGGACTCTCGTGCAGGGACTCTCGTGCAGGGACACCAGGAAATCTAGAGCAATTTGTTTCGATGTGCCAAGTTGCTATCGACCAACTCTGTTGATTCGAACTCTGGCATTCGATAATCGCCATTGGCTCGATTCGATAAATGGCCAGGCCGCCGCTGGACGCGCAACGCATCAATATTGAGCTTCGCACTGCGACCTGCGTTGACGCCGTTCCCTCCAGCGAAATATTGTCGCAGCTGCGTTCATTTCAATGACGATTTTCCCTCACTGGCCGTATGGCCGGATTAGCTGGACGTCAACCCAGGGCAGTGTGGTTGGGCATAGATGGGAAATATTGTAAATGGTGAAGATTTTTCAAATCCGTGCAGACGAACGACGTCCGTTCTGTTCGATTCACGTTGATTGTGTGCGCTGTTGATGTCTTTCACTCTGCGGTTTCCTCTGCTTGCAGGCCCACTGATATTCTTGTCAATCTCTCGGAGACGGGTAAACAAGAAGACGCCAGTGCGGCTCAAGATCTCGGCTACCTCATGCTCAGCCTTTGTCTCACCCAGAAATCCGCCGAGGATCGACCGCATGTAAGTGACTCTGCCGTCTCGTTCCGTTCTTTCGTTCCGTTCTGTCGTCCTTTTCTTCTTTGCCAGCCAACGAGCGCCAGTTCGGTGACAGCGCTACGACGAACTGTTCTCCGCCACTTGATGGAACATTGCAGCCATCGCGACGCGATGGTGCATTGGCTATTGATCGTCGCTCGCGACGCTTTAGTGCTTGTTTTGATAGTGGCAAAGGATTATGTGGAAGAAAATGGCAGATGGTAGATTCAATTACCAAAAGCCGACACCTGTGTTTAGATAGAGGCGTTTCGAAAGGAAAACTCGAGTAGCTTAGGTTAGCAGAGCCGGCACAATGCACTGGGTAGCCGGTAAAATACTGTAGAGCATTTGCGCTTAAAGCTAGCTCTGCTATCCTGGTCGAGTCTGAGTGCTGCTGGCTTGCCATAATGTCTCGATAAATTTTTCGCGTGCATATGCACCTAGAAAGACACTACGAACGCATTCGCATGTTGTAAAAAATAAGCAACTTTTTCATACGAATCGACAACGTTCGCGAATCAATTTTCGGGAGTTCACCTGCCAAATTTCTAGTCATCATAGAATATTTCTAATCATCTCAGCCTTTATTCAGATTACCACCACGCTTAGCACGCGTAAATAGATTATCTAGCCAGGAAACAATTGGAAATCTCACGTCTATGCGTGGTGATCACGGTATAGAACGGGCAAGCGCTTGTTATGTTAGACCAAGGCTGAGCATTTTGGCTACTCCGCGCCACGACACTGTGTTATGATGCGCATACACAAATTTTCGACGAATGAGAATGGGTGCAATTATTGAGAGCTTTCGAAATGACTGGCCAGCCGACACAGACGTGTGATTATAATTGGATATTTCCCAAAACGAAGAGCGTTGAAGAAACCATAGTTAGGCGTTTTATATTTGAAACACATCCTAACATCCTGCGTGAGCTTCACTGGCATAGTTATTGTCTATTGCTCCTGCTATGTATGAAAGTTTCTAATAAAGGATTCGTCGTAATTCGCCGAACTGAAGGAAAGCTTGTCAATGTGAGTTAGCGAGGCACCCTCAACGTCGACTTTGCCGCCCTCCGGACGTTCCAGTATGCCGAGTAGCTTTGTTTTGCGGCCTCTTCTCAATGGGGACATTTGCCATAATTTAAAATAACCTTCTCGCAGGTTCTAGTCACGCATGCCGAAAATAATCATCAAAGAATTCATGTATCATTTTTGCTCCAACTGCCGGTCAGCCCGCTAGCAAGTTGACAAAAAAACCGTTTAGTCATCCGTAGTTCTCTGCGACGGTGCTCTTTTTTGCATATTTAACAAGTAAAGCTGAATTGCTCGTTGCCAGGAAAACCCTTGAATAGGACGCCAGACGTTATGCAAATGACGGAAACTAGTCTGTCGTGTTCTGTGAAATGTGAAGACTTTCCTGTAAAGCACAGGTAACGTTTGAAGAGTTTCCCACTGAACCAACCAGGAGAAGGCCTTTACGTGAGACAAGCATCGTATACGTAGTTTTTCTTTCTACAGAGTTGTTCTTCTGCCTTGTCGGCAGGTTTTGCGGACAGCCATTTATTTTCTGCTGACAAATAACGAGGTGACGTAGCAGTACGCCCGAATACACTGGCTTCTTATAGGATTTGGCGCACTAAGGAAAGCGCCTCCATCTAAAGAAAATGCGATATATGTTCCGAGCTAGCGTGCAGAACAAGCGTGATCCTCAGGAGCGTACGCTTACACTGCATCACCTGTTTATGCAAGTACTGCACTAGCATCTAGTGGCTATACCCACGTTTCCTTGCAGTAATGTACTCGGCTTGGTTCATTCCGGATGTGCATTGCAAGCCGTAATATAAACATTCCCCCTCTCGATCATTGCTGAACGGTATTGTTAGATGGATAGTTTCCTTTACATAAACTCTTCTCTAGGCCGATTGATGGTGGCTACGCACCGATAGACAATTTTCGATAGACATTTCGACAGCCACACCGGCGCATGCGTGACCTCAGCTATCTTCTCACAGGTCTTCCTAATGGCCCCAAGAAAATGGCATTTGCGGCCATTTCTTTGAAGCCCTTTAGCAATGCATCATTTATCAAATATGTTCTCGTTGGTTTTCCTGATTGTCTCAACGGAAGACGTCCGTTTTCATTATTTTTTCACCCTTCGTCTCAAAATCCGTCTTTAGATTTTCCACAGACGGCAGGGCATTGCCACGTCCAAGGTCAACACATGTGTGGTTACATGATGGATACTTATTACATGATAGGCCAGCGGACGTTCATTGTGATTTCCAGCCAAGAATCTGCGTTCGACTCCAAAGATCTTAGCCATGTTGCTCCTCAAATTAGTTTATCGACTGGGCGGAACAATCGTTAAACAAATAGAGTGACACTTGAAATTAACGGGCCTAACATGGGTTTCATGATGGCTTGTCTAGCCGGCTGTCTGGCCATATTTCAGTCTTGCATCGCTTGTTTTTTTTCCGACACCGGCCGACGATGCCTTTCTTAAGGCTGTTGAAGGCTGGGGTGGTGACAGGCCCTGTAAATCGCAAATAGAAGAATCAGATGTGGGACTCTGTTGTCAACGTGGTCCTCGTTGACAGACAGTCGGCAGAAAAGCAACAAACCCGGCAGGCCGACCAGCCGCCTTGGGCCTGTCGCATTGCGGCAGGACGTGTGCACAACGTGAGGGCGAATGACCGACCGTCGCTAAAGGCTTTACGGGCCTGTCGCAGGCCTTGGAGTGATAGCATCACTGCCATAGGCTCTGCCTTCGTCGTCGCCGTCGGCAAGCAGAAGAAGGGAAGGTTCATTGGACGATGCATTTCAGACAATTTTGCCGACATCTTTATGCAGCGATGTTTCTGCTCGACGGCAAAGTGCGTACGCTAGGACGATGGTCGGTGAGCTTGTCAAGGCACAAGCAGGAAAAAGGCTAATAAAAGAGTACTCTGCTCCCTAGAAGCTACACTGGCCGGAGATGTTCGTCGCTTTTTGAAGACTCACGTAACCAATGTCGTATGGCTTTCAACCGCACGATACACCCACAAATCTGCTGCAACCTAGATTACGTGACTTGGCTGCATCAATTATTCCGTTGCCCATGGGTTCTGCGTGCTTTCTCGCCTACGCAACCGCGCACGTACCAATTACGACGCGACAGTGTAGCGGTGCAGTTCTGCCCGAACGCCTTCAGTCGTCCCCATATGGGAGCACCTGTGCTGACAAACGCGGGCCAGCAACAGAACAGCGTGGGACGACGTCAACGAAGGTCCTTCACCCATTTCGATGTTGTTGAGTAATGAGTGGGGGTACGAGCCATTTATGCAGTGTCGCTTTACGTAACGAAAAGGAGTAGGAAAATTGAAAATGGACTGTCGTGTTAATCACATACGTCATAGAAGTCGTGGTCAAGGAAAATTTGGTTAAGCTTGTAGTCGAGAAATTTTGTTTTTCGTACGCTTCACAACGATAGCGACCTGACAAAGAACTGAGTAACTTTGCTTGGTGCAAATGTGGTATAGAATTAATTAAAAAACCTACGGTTTATTTTTTTTTTAATAAAATCATTTGTGGACTAGATTGAAGTAAATAACTGATTCGCGAATTGATGTGTACCGTTTCACAAAGAACGTAAGCATTATCTTTAGAATATGTACGTTAATGAGCGTGTGGGCGTCTGTTCATCAGTAATGCATCTGTATACAGAGGCTTTGTTTGCGGCAATGTACTATCATCGAGATGAGAAATAACCACCTGTTGAAGACGTTACCTCATTCGGTTCCATTGTACGTCGAACTACTAGATCTTAACTGGTAAACAATGCCAAGAGAAAGCGTAGTGAACCGGTATAAACTTGAGTTACATTTTAGAGAATTTGATGGCTCCCGCTTGCAACGAATGGTTGCTAATTGCACTGCCGAAGTTTCATAATGTTTTGATGTGTCCAACCAATGTGAAAGCGATGGCACGAAATCTGATGGGGACACGTGAATCTAGTCATCATTATTTTAACCCGCATCGTTGAATAACTGATCCGTAGCCAATGTTCCGTACATGGCA
>MNPL01030994.1:6622-33807 GCA_002081605.1 Tropilaelaps mercedesae | reverse complement strand
TATATATATATATATATATATATATAACAAAAGAAGGTGTTCATTACTATTAGAATTACACATAAATATACTTTCTTGGTGGGTTGTAACGAGGCAAGAGGAGTACGAGAGCTTGTGATACCGGATAAAACAAACACGCGAGAAAAGAATACACGCATACAACAGAGATTCTACAGATTATACGACGAAGACACGTTGGTCATTCAACTGGAATGATAGACTGGAAGAGGTCTGTTTGCCCATTCGAGGCGAAAAAGAGGGCGAGAGAGAGAGAAAGCGCGCGCGCGAGAGAGAGAGAGAGAGCAAGCAAAAGAGATGGAGAGAGAGAGAGAGAAAGAGAGAACGAGAAACAGGTAAGGAAAACGTTGAGCGTGCCGAACAATAGCAACGGCGTTGCTAGGAGAAACCGTTTCATCTGCAAATTGTTATTTTCGTACGGTCTGCGGGCGTCCAGACGCGCTCTAAGATTAAACTAGATGCGACGGAAGCAAAACAGAACGAACTCAGAAAGGGAGGGTAAGAGTAAGGATCTCATTGGGTGGGTATATCTATCTCACCAATTCACGTGCCAGAAGGAGGCTACATCTGCTTTCCCGGAATTCTCGGGAAACATAACCATTATTGACATGATGAGTTACAATTATTATGCATACGACTGATCAGGCGGGGGTGGTTACTGTACGTTCTCACAGCGTAACAAACGGAACTTGGTTATAGCGATCGGAGTCAAGGGGCAGTGAACAACCGAAGGCGTCTGTCTGGACCCCCCGCCGCCCTACAGGGTTGTCTTCCCTCTCCTCCGCAAAACGGAAGACATAATTATTGTTGAATTAAAGGTGCCGCCCGCTTTCGGCAGGGCTTCCCCTCCGGTGATCTCGGCACTGGCGATAGCCTTGCTTAGCCACTGTCGAATAGCGCATAACGGAAGCGGGCGCTTCGGAGCCATGCAATGACTTTGTACATATGGGTACAATCGGAGTACAGCTTAAGTTCTTCCATTGCTGTATTATTATTATTATTACTATTATTATTATTACTATTATTATTATTGCAACTACCATTCGTCATCACACTGCGACAAAGATCACACCACTTAAACAAGAACAGGGGTTTATTAAACCGTATACATCTAACCATAAGACAGCGATACGAGCGACGAAATTCCATCAATGTACAAATTCTGTACTTTTAAAAGAACACTGTGTATAGATTGAACGTTAGCACACAGAGAACAGAAATGGTAAAAACAACATAAACAGCGAATCAACACAAGATCATCTATAACAACACGAATACACCAAACCAACAACAATAACAAGAACAACTGCAGCAAGCACAGCAACATGACGAATCCTCCTCGTTTCCTAGTATGGACTATTTACTATAACGCTACTGAGTATAGCAATATTTGTAGTGGACAACCTACGCCTGAAATAAAATTAACAAAAACAACAAAAATGCTGTGTATAAGGACAGTAAGAGATTGAGAGTAAAATAAAAAAAAAGCCACAAGGATGCTGCAAGATCAATATAGTTTTTTTTTATATGTGAATGCATTCACAACTTGAGTCAACTTAAGTAGCTATTCTTTAATGCAATGCTACTATTGCATCTTCTTCTGATACATACGAGAGAAAATACGCTACAACTTTTACTATCCGGCTGGATCAGCTAGCGGACTTAGTGAGGAGGAGCCTTATGGTAGTTAAGATAGACCGGTGAAGTCTGCGATTCAGACAGGAATGAGAAGAATAGAGATTTCGAGAGGAAGCTCTATTCTTCTCGTATGGGTATTAGTGGTAAATGAAGCTTCTAGTGTCGTATGTGACGTTATTGAGTCTCGCTCTCTATGAAATAGTAGAATGCGCTTTTAGAATTGTTGACTCTCATCAGGCGCGCGTCTTTAACTACGTATCTGTTTATCCGCACTTATATTGTACACTGTGCAAAATCTGCACTACCAAATATGCATTCAATCACTAACTTTATGAGGCACGCTATGTCTAAAACGGAACGTCCTAGCTTATCTGCTTACAGCTTATCAAGTATAATATTGTACATATAGATTTCATTAATCGACATCTGATGCTCTTTTGAAAACTGGTTGTTGTTTATGTGAAGCATTTTTTGTTTATTCATATGAGGTCATTTTTACGCGCTACAATATGGTAGCATATCGCTGTTAGTAGTTGCAGTTGAATGTAGAAAAGGCAAACAAGGACTTTTCTAGTGAGTAGTTTGTCATGTTTTCCTACGAGCAGACTTCTCCAATACATTGAATTTGGTCGTTCGAACACCGGAGCCGGTTCTATGAGCTTGAAAGTGCACCCTACGGAGATATGGCCGCAGACTTTTCGGGAAGGAAGCAGCCAATGCATCTTTGGCGAACGCTCGGCTAAACTAAGAGACCTATATTTTGAAGCGTGTGCGTAGGTTATTATACATAACTGTCTTTGTACACGCCAGGTTAAAGAGCTGGTGAGGGTGCCCTTTGCTCAGTCAGCAAAGGTACCTATAGAGATTTAGCTGTAGGTATCTATCTACACATGAAATGGTTTTGTGGATGCGAAGTTCAACACCAACGTAGTTACGAACTACGACTTACGTCGGTTAACAAGTCCACTAATTTAACGCAAGAGGTATAATCATATTCCTAATTGCAAATAGTACTTTTCCTACCGAGCACCGGACTAGGCTAAGTGAGATGAAAATTGCAGAGGGCCAAAGAGACAAAAGAGACACAGCTAGCTGAAAAGCAAGCAAAAATTATGATCCATAAGGTAAAACCACCGAGTAAACACGATCTAGCTAGGACGAAATTCCAAGCAAGTTATGTATAGATAGAAGAAGGCCTAAACAGACGTGGTAACTAAACAATGATTTGTTCTGGAAGACCAGATAGATGAGTAATATCAAAGGAGGAAGAAAGTATACGAATCCGTATCGCCAGGAAAGCTATCGCTTCAATACAAGCTAACAGTACTTTTAAGCAATTTCGAGTAAATAAGCTCTGAGCCCAGTCGGCTCAGTCCTATTGAAAAGCGTTCTCGTCTATCAAGAGATTGAAACATGTATTTCCGGTATGCCTCACATCTAACGTCCCAACGATGTCCAATTATCCTGAAAAAGACGTATGCTTGAACGAATATACACCATTAAAATGTAGAAACCAAATTGTCATAATCAAATGCAATGAAAACGATATCGGAGACGTTCGATCTTGACGTATGGTCAGCCTTGAAAGAAGTTTCAAAACTGGCTTTGCCAAGAAAGGTGCTTGAAACGACTGTGAAACCTGTCGCCACCCTTACCATTTTTTGGCTAAGTAGAAGAAGAACTGAACTCAAATTTTGTAATGCTGCATCCTTAGAGAAGGACGTGATAACATTATTGTTAAGGAGTGGACTAGGGCTACCGACTTCGGCTAAAACATGTATTGTATGACTGTATGAGTCCGTAGTAATTGAATTAGATCTCAAAAATTCTTTGGTGCTACTGAAGAGGATTGTTTAGTGTGTTTTTCGTTGAACGTATAGCCATTTTCTAACTTATAGGCCGTAACGGCTCTGCACTCATACGCTTAGTGTCGAGAACTTGTGGTCTTATGCAATATGGAGATTTGGTTTTGTGTGTAATTATGGATGCTTAGCTTCTTACAGTTTTGGTGCACTACGTATGAAACAGCTTTAGGTAGTGGTGAAACGCTCTAGGCAAAATACCAGCACGTGGAGACCAAGTTCACATCGAACATTTTTTACGCGCCTAGCAGCTGCGTATTCATCGGTTGCCGAAAGTGATAGATACTTGAGGTGTCCTGCGTATGGAAAAGCTTCGTTGACAGAGCTGCATTTCATCATTGTAGAGGACCCGAACAGGCGATGCGACATGCGTTTGACTTTGCACACTTGTTGTGAGAGGCACTTCACGAATTTCTCAAGTTAGTATTGTTTTCAGCAGACAGTGAAATGCGACATCCACAATACTCTAGATGAGGCATTTATTGGCGTGCCGCGTAAAGACTGATCAGAACGCCTGTGTTACATTGTTCGGTAGAGCCGACTACCGTGCATTCGATCAAAGTTTCCAAACCATGAACTAGATGACAGCGTTTAGGAAGCCGGTATGTGTGGATTCTGTATGCGCGAAGTTCATGTCGCACGCCTAATTCCAAATTCTTAAAATTGATGCAATAAAAAACACAATAGAACCCAAGGTTAGTGTAATGGGACATGTAATACGTGGTATAGGCGCAACGAAAAGCTCAATTACTAATGTTATGATTATACGTTAGGTATTAATTTTATCTTGTGCCAATCCGCAGGCAGAGTGGCAAGGACTAAAAGATTGTGTGGAATGACCGAAACATAAGATCTTTAAAGAGAAGCAACTGGAGCCTGCGTCGCGCTTCCAATAGGAAAACATAAAAATCGTGCAGACGCTGCCGGGTTTTATTGCTATGTGCGAGCAGCTAAAAACAAAGAATGCTGCGGCTCTTCAAATTGTTTCCATTGGCCATACGGTAAGGAAGGACAATAGGAAAGCGGATATATGTCACGAACATTTCCAAGCCGTGACCTGCGTCCTTTAAATCCTGACGGTCCTTCCGATCTGCTAGTGGCCCTCAAGTGCACTATGTAGGCGTTAGTTAAATCTATGCACCGAACAGATGGAAGAGAAGAAAAGCCTTCCTCCTGGATCATTCGAACGCTTCTTCGACTCTGTGGCAACGGGAATTGTGGTCCTTTCAATTCAATTTCCTATTAATGGCTAGATGTAGCTAAATAGCTTCCAGAGCTGCATAGAAACTTTTGGAGTGACCTTTTTTAGAAGTAGGTTTCATGCAAAACCTCTAGCAATAAGAGACTCGAGCTTCTCATCTGCTGGACCGCGATTTCGACCTCATAGGAAAACCCTTCACCCACTCCGCCTAAAGAAGAAGAAACTTCAGCGCAAAATGGATACTTTAGCTTTAATAAAGAAAAAAAAAACACAAATCTGTTAGATAAATTTCAAACTTTCGTATACTTTGTGATATAATACATAATATGTGAAATCGTATTTCTGAAAGTCGTATATTCATAGAAAAACTGCCCTTTGAACATCGAACATGGTAGTTTAGGTAATTCTTTATAGAGGGAGGAATGGCTTATATCAGTGCAAAATGTTCCATGGATAATGCTTATAGGCTATGCTTTACAACAAGCAGAAGGGTTTTTTATGATCCGCATTTTTTTATACAATGTATTATATTTAAATGTGAGCCATTCTGAAGGCAGTATTTGTTGAAAATGATGCATCTATTTGTTTTTATATCTCGCAAGATTGACTGACGCCTGGAAGTGTCACCTCTTCACGTCCATCGAAACCGTATGAATTTTTTTACCGCAATATAATATGTGCTATTATTGTATGCGCTCTTGCTCCTAAAATGTAATTAAATAATGTAGTTTATTAATATAAAATATTGACGATCAAAGAGAGTCGACTTATGATTATTCTACAATGTTAAGTTTTTGAGAAAAACACAAAACGTAAAAAACCGAAAATCAAACGAACCAGACCAGACTTATCGCTTCATACTAATAGATTCATTATTTCCTAGATGTATGTAATTATCCGACCTTTTAAACTCAAAGTGCAACGTACGTGTAGATAGCGTTTACTGGACGGCTTTAGCTGGAGAATAATGACGCTTTAGAACTTCTGCATTCCTAACGCTACTCTAGGAGACAGCAAGCAAGCGTTTGTCGACTTCTTTATAAAGTGTCAAAAGAACGGCTTGCGCTACCTTGAGTAATTTATGTAAAAAGGTTAGAAGTCAGTTAGCCTGTAAGCATCCTCTCACAAGAGGAATTAATTTACTCATTTAACTTAGTTTTGTGAGATACCTTTAAAATTACGAACCGGTTTGTTAAGTCGCCTTAGTTCCGCACAGTGTTTAAAACAATTGCAACCTACGAAAAATGGAAACTGCTCAGTTTTTCGGAAAGTGGCTTTCCAGGAGAGATAGCTTTAAGCGAACCCGTCGATCTGAGCTAGTTGTTTGCACTTTCTAAGCGGTTTCACAAAGGTAAAACTAGCTCATTTTTAGTGCAGCGCCATGATGAAATAGCTGTTTCATATATTAGTTATTATTCTTAATGGGTTTACGTCTTTTTAATACGCTTGTGCAACAGAGTGTATCCAGAAATTGTCTAATAAGGGCAATTTGGTACATCTACTATCTAGCAAAAAAAACTTCACTTAAAACTTAATAAAGATTCATGGATATTTCATGGCACTGGCTATCGTATGCTTAATAAAAGAATACAATGCGACCCATAAAACAAAGAAAACCTGTTAACAATAGGTGCGTGCACTATATAGATCATATGCTTCAATTAAGTTGACATCAAGTTGACGTACGGCTGTGCCACGGCTCCCAAATGGTTCTAATAAGAACATTAAAACTTAACAAAAATGTAATCGCGTCATCTCGCGTCTAATTTGATCTTGTACAGCTCTATTTTCAAATTTTTGTTAGCTTCAACTGTGATATTGCGAGCCTTCGACAAAATTAGCCTGCTATTTTTGCTTACATGGAGAGAAAAATCTATGCACTTATTTGGAAACGACGAATTGACTCGACACTTAGACTCCCGGGTACTTAGGAATCAAATACCACAAAACATCTTCGAGAAATGCTTGATTTGCTTTTGTCAAGACCACCAGAGAGTACTTGAAACTGCATCGATGTGTGGCCGCTCTACGAATTCTACTGTCTTGAAGACCACCCTCCGCTCAGACTAATCCAGCAGAGCTGTCTGTGCTCTTTCAATTGGTGTCGCCATGGACGGCTAGATCAAATGTGCTTAATCTTATGCAAAGTATAGGCAATTAAAGCAATATTCTGCAGGCCATCCGTCGTCATCATATTTTTATTTGTTTTCTTTGGAATCCTTTCAAGTCTTAGCATGAAATTTCATTTATATGAATTGAGGAATAGGAGACTAATAAACTGGTTATTAGCGAAAACAAAAAACCATCTGCAACGGTTTGCCAGCATTAACCAGCGGTGTTTGTGGATCAGAAGCGTTCAAATAAACAATATTCCCTAAAAATGATTAATTTCCAAATAAATAATTTTTCTAAAAATGTACCGTTCATTTTTACATGAGTGTGCGCTTTACTTCTCTCATTTTACTAAATAGCCCATTCACGGCGGAAGTTTTTGTGAAATTTATTTAAAAATGTCCGTTTATTGCCACAAACGTTTAAAGGTAGCTAAAAATAAATGTGGAGCACCGGCTGTGTCAAAGACAGTTCGTAATAACGCCAGTGAATAAGCTATACGAAACTTGGCTATTATACGGTAATAACAAGCACCGTTTAACTTATTGTATCTCATTCAGACTTCACATGCCAAACATGAGCTTCATTGCGATTGACTTTGAACATAGCCTGAAAGTAATCCAGCTGACAAATGCTGTTTTAAAATGCACCAAATAGCCCAAAGAGAAACTTTTCATAAATATTTTTGGAAACCTGTAGATGTTTTGATAACCTCTTTTGTAATCCGTTTAGCGCAAGGACTTTCAGAGGAAAGATAGGACTTTCCCGTCGCAACTGTCTTTACGCGGCAAGACAAAGGCGGCAACCTTAAGAAAATCACCGCCATATGCTAGCGAGTGAAGTCGTTTGAGGTAATGTTGCCATATGTGTCTTCATACTGTTGGTTCTTCACTGTCTGCACATCTGTCTAGCATATGGCTTGATTCTTACCGACGTCTTCTGAAGTTCGGGAGCTGAAAGATTGAGATCACTTCGAGAGTTTCTCGAATTGCGCATATTTGTGTTACTGGCGACTCATGGCCGAGTGTCTCTTTATCTAGCACGAGTAGTGTCCTTTTATTTAGCATAATAATTAGTATTATCTGTTTCAGAATTTAGAATACCACTCTGATTAAAATTTCCGAATGTATGATTCAATATCTAGAAAACCGATTAAACGGTATTTGTTTATATCAACGTTTATGCGCCTTGGGAAACCAATCCTGCGCTCAGTTGGAAGCTGCTTTAGTTAAGCCCTTACTTACAACTCTAATCTTCGTTTTTAAAAACGATAGGTTTGTATTAGATGACGTTTCATCAAGCAAAATTGGGCAGAGACCTGATTTTTGAGAGATCCCTAATTACACTGAGTATTTGGACATTTATAGTGAAATTTTCCGATGAAATTACTGTTGCACGTCATCGTCATTAGCAAAAATATCGCAACTTGTGTTAGATGTTCCGATATTCGATGAAGCTGCACTTTAAGCGAACATCGCGGCAGCCAGAAAACGCTAGAGCGTATATTTCAGTTAGAATCTGCGAAGTAACAAATGGCTATTGTATGACTAGAAAGGATCGACACACAGCCATCGCCTTACGTATGCTCAGCTATAGAATTATCTAACTTAATTTTATTAAACTTCAGCTATTAAATCAATTATTTTTTTGATATCTCGAGTCACTAAATTTCAATTGTTAAATTTTGCGACTGTAAAGTATTTATATCTAAATTAAGGTATGCGCATAATTTACGCTGCAAGAGTCTAAATATACTATTGCTTGCTATGGGACCGTATGTAGCATCGTATATATGACTTCAGGAATGACAAGGGATTGGTATAATTTTTGAGTAACACGATAATTCTTTTTATTATAACGCTATTAAAAACGAAAAGAGTCACCCGATTCTCATACGAATTCCTAAATCAAACCCGGAGTGATTTATTTCAAGCTACAAATAGCTTGCAAGATTGCAGGAGTAATATCATCTTTGAAATAAAAGATATATCTTAACACCGAACCTGACGGCAATTGGGGAGTCAGTACTTTTCGGGTTCGTTTGCTCTTTGACCTGGGTGTCGGCCAACCAGCTAAGGTTTTTACTAGAGAGACAAAAGAGAGCTGCTTGGTTGTTGGGGGGACTGTGGATGAAGATGGTCCTTGGAATCGATGGGGGAGGACCTTGGCGGGCTCTGGTTCCATACCAGGAATCGCTAGACAAAACGACTCGTCGTAGACTCAATTGAACTGGGCTCGCACGTACAGTCTTTAGGGTGAGATACGAACGGAAAATTGTGACCGCTGGGAGAAACTGTGTATGCGTCGAGCAACGGGTGTTTTTCCAGCAAGACTACGTCACGCCACAAGGCCAACATGTGTTTCCAAATATATATACTCATATGCGTAAGCACCCATAGCTGGTAGATTCTGGTGTACGAATTAATAGACTATTCAGTAGCTGGAACTCATTTTCTGCATGTCGTAATTATGTTGCAGCGTGCAAATGTTATATAATGAAATGAATGTTGCTTCCTATGTGAAGCTATTAACTTCACGGTATAATATTCAAGAATAGTGAGAGTTATAAACACACTTTTACTATTATTTTTATTTTAATCGAGATATATTAATAAAAACATTTTTTTCATTTTCCACCAAGTAATGTGCTCAAGTAGAGGCTTCTAGGACAACTAAACGAAAAGTAAAATGGTTTCTACCTTTGACTGATTTTAATAAATTAGGCGTAAAATGGACAAGCGTAGTTTCAACTTTCGTAAAGAGGACTCGGCCGATACTTGTCAAATGAGATAAGAGGCTCAAAGCTCGAATGTTTAGGCTCAGAAGCAGATTCAAGCTACTTCAGTGTACTCTTACATTAATAATAATAGTAATAATAATAATCATAATAATCACGTTATTCTCAAATGAGTTAAAATTCATTGAATGTATGAAAAAAATATAGATAAATAGATAAGAAATTGTTAGTTGTTAATGCGGCACTACATTGATTATACTTAAAATATGGTTATTTGATAAATGTTGTATGGTTTTAAGAATCGCATGTTACTATTGTTGTTGTTGCTTGACCACAATTGAGCAACCTGTTATTAGCAACCAATTACGCAACCAATTACGAGTGTTTCCCCGTTTTGTTTGAACCCAATATTGAACCCTCTTTCAAAATATTAAAAAGAGTATAGTACGACATGTAAATTTCTAGCAAATGTTGGGGTGTTACGGCGGAGACACGTAAGTGCGCGGGTTCAATCTCCCATTGCACATTCACATTTATGGCATCTGTCCTGCGAAGTAGTGCAAAAAGCAGTACCATGGACGCTAAATGTTGGCATATGGTCAACCTTGGAAAATATTTTTTTGACATGTTGGAGTGTTGTGGTACCTCAATATGCTCCTTAGTAGAATGGGCCATCGAACATATTGTATGAGCAGAAGTAAATAGCCGAGTTTTTACATTGACGTTGTGGAGTAAAAGAAAACGGGAATGTTTAGTTGAGTTGCTTGGTCACAGAGGTCGCTCCGGCGGCACAAGAAAAGCCGATATCGACCGGCAATAATGGCGGCTAAGCGGCAAAGCGTGAGGTTAGAACCTGGACGGGTTACAGAGAAAGAAGTGTTTGTGGTGATAGGCATGTGTGAAGATACCTTATATTTTATCCTGCCAAACTACTCAAGTAGTGAGCTATTTGTATATGCCATAAAGAAAAGGCACTCTGCATGTGTCGCTATGGCAGGTACAATTGCCCTTTGTGCCCTCGAAAAGGATATCGCGTTTATAGGCGGCTCCGACCCATTTAATAGGGAGATATTGGCATAAGTATGTTTCAAGTTTTTATACTTGAACGGCACGAACTAACTACATTTTTTGAAGTTACCTGAATTAATTTTTCAAGAGGCAGTAGTAAATCTGAAGGTAACAGAAGTGTTCAGTCTTTTATACCAAAAGGACGGGAAATTATTTGAGAGTGCAACCCTCTTTCACCCTCTTCCTGTTTCAATGGAGCTGTTCAGCATTGAACAGCGGCATTAAGAACAGGCTACGGCGTGTAGGCGGTAGACGATTGTCTGGAGAAAGAGGATCTCTTATAGACTGTCGTTCTAGAAAGAGATGATCAATGATGATGTTGTGACAGACCCACTTCCTAGAATGACGGCCCCTTCCATGGGAGGAAGGGCTAGCAACGCTGGAAGTACGAGCTACAGCGTTCTATCAATATTCATAGTGTTAGGCTCTAACAATAAGCTTCAATGATTACATTGAAGAATAGAACTGGATTTGTACATTGAAATTCATAGTGATGCAGTATCATATGCAGTATGCTCCTTACAGAAAAAAACATAAAAATAGCATAAGGCTTCAAAAGCGTACTCTGCATCTCAGCGCGATCGCCTGACTTTCTCCTATAGTTAACCGCAACTTGGCCCACGCCACGGCCACTGTGCGTCGCTAGGGGCACACCGGTCATCTGTCACCCGCGGTGCGTGACATCGCCGATATGATTCTCACAGACGGCGACCATTTGCGGGGGCGGCGCACTTTCACGTATACTAAAAGGCGAGCGAAAACGATTATGAAAATGATAAAGATGGCGATCCTATTGGAGTGTCAGGATTAATATTTCACATGTAGTTTATTAGAGGAAATCATAGTTGGAACTCAATTTAACGGATAAACATTCACTTGTACGTTCGCCTCCACAATACATGTATATGCACACAAACCGAGTAAAAAGATAATAGCTAAAAAGCTTGAGATCTATACGTATGGATTTATTTCACGTATTCGATTAAAGCCGCAATATACGTGTACAAATAGTTACATATTTACATTGCATTCACGTCCTGGCCTATTCGTAATGAAGAGTAGTAGGAACATTCAGCAGTAGGAACTGTACCTATGTGGACTGCTGCTGTCATTCTCTGATATGTCTTTATTATTATTATTAAGCTCACATGAAGCGTGGATTGTGCTTCCCATTCTCCAGACAGAGAAAGCATATTTAAGCTGTTGCAGGAATGCACCCGTATCAACGGGGGCCACCTGATCAAATGATACTCCTTGGCCGTCAAGCGTTTGGCTCAGAAAGTGGATGTAATAAGTAGCGAGCCGTAACGTATGAATTTTGGACATCTTATCAGAGGGCATAGTTGGGACGATACGTCGAAGCCGAGCGAATCCTTCGTTGAGCGACTGAGTACGCTGGCGTTCACGAACATTTGCAAGGAACCGTTGATTCTGCACGTCGTGCGTGGTTTGTTGTTGGTGTTGCTGCCGACGGACATCAATAAAACAGTTACCGCACTGTCGTTTCTCTGAGTATGTTCGCATAACGTAAACGCGTCTGATTACTGTTCAACTGTGACTGGAGAGATAAGTTTAACAAGGAAACCTTTAATGCGTGTAAATATTTCGTCTTACAAATTTACGATGTTTATAAAGTTTGGCCTATACATAGTGAAATGATGTAAATGATTCCAGATGTTCTCGACTCACTCGTTTACGCTGGTTGCTCTCGTCGTACTCGTCCACAGATTTTCGCTTGACGCTGCCGCGCGGTTTTCGTTGTGGGAAAAGCGCCGTTGTCTCCGTCGAAATTGTATCCTCCCTGTAGAACGACATAGCCACTCCGGACGACGACATTTTGTCCTTCTGCGCATCAGAAAACTTGTCCATAGTTGATCTTATCACCACCGTGGAAACTTGTGAACAGTTTTCTCAGCGATTAGTACTTTTCACTACATGGTTCTCCACTGAACCCTCATAGAAGAAGTGTGCCTCCTTCTGCCATACACAATCGGCACAGCGAGGTTGGAGAGGGTGGAGAGAGTGCGCTGGTGGGCGGAGCATGTAGAGCCGGCGTGGCGAGTAGTACATCTAGATGGTATTCTGGTACATCCACGACCGGCATTTATCTGATACTTTTCTACGGAAAATCTCCTGAGAGAAAGGCATATATGCCAATTTTTGTGGTGCAAATATGCGAAATTATTGGTCTGATTTTGTTGCAATATAATAATAGACGGCAATATTATAGACGTGAATTTCACTACCATGAAGTAAAACTATGCAAAAAAATAAAGTTGTACAAACGTGCATATTTTTATTTAGAGCAGGTAGCAGCTTTAAAAAATCCTCCAGGAATGTAAAAACAGTAATATTATTATGCTATGACCACTAATATCCACAAAAGCTTGCGAGAAAGCTATCTGACTGCGAGATAATTAGATTGTGATCATTAAGTTACCGAAAATGGAAATTATATTCTTCTATCTATAGTTCGTTTGCTGTTTTTGAGCTTTATGGCAGAGCTATGCGGCAATTGAAGGCACGTAATAGGTGGAAAATGTTTGACAAATATATTGTCAAACATTTGTTTTTTTGGACCAAGTATACAAATTTGATGTTATTAAATTTCTACCAACTTGCTAAAATTATGATGTAACCCAATTCTCAAGGTGCACATATATATACATATATATATATATATATATATATATATATAACGAATGAGATTGAAGGCGTCTATATAGTAATTCTCTAATATATTTCATATGGTCCATTCATTCTGTATTCTACGTATAATGACACAGAGTACGCTCCAAAGGGCTTGTTCGTCTGACTCGATCTTAGCATCAATCTTATTGAGTTTATATCAAATCTGTTCTTATCACATCTAACCTGTCTTGTTGCCTTAGAACACGCTTACATCATAAGCTTATGATCAGTAGAAGCTTGCTTAACATTCCGGTGTTGAGTACTTCGTTTTAAGCGCTTGTAAGCTTGTTCATGTCTTATTGCATAATTCCATCGTGCCTTTTATATATCTATATATATATATATATATATGCGTCGAGGACCCTATTGTCACTTGCGAATGAAACAAACATGTAACAAGTTTGCTAGATATTTATTTTATCCTCTTGACTTCTAGCCAAGTTTTAGTGTATTTTGAAGTTGGAGGTTTCATAAACGCGTACGTTAAACGACACATTTAGAGCCCTCTCCGTCACAGGTCTTTTGGGCGATCTTCAGGGTGAAATTCCTACAGTGTATAGCTCATAAATTGAAGCAAGGTGCTATGCATGCGTCCGGTAGGTGCATTGTGTCTAAAAAATTCCTACAACTACGTACATGTCGTTCATTCAGCCGTATCGAAACATTTTCCGGATTTCTAGATTTTTCCATATAAGTGAATCTATTGTTCCAGAGTTTTTCACCGCTTCGAGTAAGCGTGCTTTGAGGGAAACGCACGTTTTAAGGGAGCTGCCGCCAGTCTCGCTGCGCAGCAGTGGCAGAATAATGAAATTTCAACAAAGTACTTCATTTTAGCTATTTATATCTGTCAGATCTTTATTACAGAGCTACTAGTTGTCAATTTCTTTCTCTTTATATTTATTTTTAGTAGGATTATCCGAAGATTACGCGCATCTTATATGAGATAGCCAATACATTACAAATCGGGCTTAAGTAATTTTTGGTAAAACAGATAAAGGGTAAGTCTGCACATATCTCCAAAAGAATACATTGTTAGAGGATCACAGGTTCTGCAGTGCCTCAAAATTTTGTTTAAAATCACGTTGAATTTTTTGTGAATACACTGAACTCCTATGCCGCAGCGAACATAGTAGTCAAGCTAGTGGGACGAAGGTAAATTGCAGACCTTTATACTTGGACCTCCCACTAAGCTACAACCCTCCCAGGGAAATTCTTTTAATCAGGAAATTATCAATTGAACAATTTAATATTCACTCGCGCGGAGAAAACGACCAGGGCGCTTCAACTTGCATTAAAAAAGAAAAAGGAAATGTCATGAAGCGTATCGTAATAGGGTTAAAGATGTGTTTCAGACGTTGCCACAACCTGTGTAGTTGCAAGCGAGATAGATTGAGCCAGAGTCGAGTGTGAGACGTTGCGCAAATACTTCAGAGGAAGAGGGTTTTTTTTAATATACATACCTATAGTGTGTAGTTTTCAATCGGTTATTGCAGCGCTTGCATCATTATTTAGCTATCATAATGTAGTGGCAACGCATCCACTTATCACCACATTACTTACTTGCTTTATTAATTAAATGCATCGCGTACAGTGGCCACTTCATTTGTGTGCATAATACTTCTGGCGGACTATAAAGGTCAATCCAGTTTTGTGTGCTAGAGATCAAAATATTTTTAAACATACATCTTTTTTGGTTAGACATCACATCCTTTATTTTTGGCAAATAGAGTTACTTTCTTGAGCTTTATAGGTTTACTTTAGAGGTCATTAGTGTGCTTGAGAGATTCGACATTGCTAAAACACATTGATTAAAAGTACCTTAAGTTACAACATCTCATTGGAATGAATATCAAAAAAAGGCTCAGAACGTGCGTCATTGCCGTCAGAAGCCTGCGATATGAGGTGCCACGTGTTGAGAGGGTTGGGAGAAGGTGCAGGCAGTGAGGCGAAACGGTATAACGGAAACTACTGACGAAGCACAAACTCTGGTACCACAGGATAGACGTCATCATTTTTCTAACATGCGTTATTGTTTCTGCTTTATCTCCGAGTGCATTAACCTAACATTGAGTTTTGTGATAGCAAAACACGCCCTCACATTTCAAAAATAGTAAGCGAATCCTTTTTTTACCTTTCTTTGTGACTTAAATAAGAACTTTTTGTTAGATCTCTAGAAATAAATTAAGTGCATCAACGGGTCTTTGACTGTGACGGGCCCAGGTGGTTGACAGGACTAGACTGGCGCGCTGGACCAATTTAATGGAGCGTGTCCTCAACAAGAGGGCAATAGCAGGAAACAGCGTGTATTCAGACGACGGCTAATAAACGTTTAAAACGAGATAGGCTGTGGTCTAAGTGAGCGTTACGTGTGTTGAAATTCCTAGGAAGCAGCTCCTTAGGTTGTAAATAAAACACTATATATTTTTAGAAGTACGTAAAAATCAAATGTTTAACTTGTAGGATATTTTTCTAAACTGTAGCCCCTTTGGTGAAAGTAAATTTAGAGATGGATAGTAGCAGTTTTAAAAGCAAGGGTGTGGGCCCGGTATGCAAGAAAATGCTCCCGACTCGCCTTTGGTCACATGTTATGTACAATGAACCCTAATGTTGAAGGAAACTCGGCCAGTTAATCTTGTTGTCAATATATTTGTTCGCTATGGTTACTTCTGCAGTTGATTGCATTTTTTACTTTTTTTCAAAAAATGCGTATGGCTATTCTTTGATGCTTCTATGACGTGTGTGATTGTATTCATTGTATTGTGCTATACAATGTTGTGCGTGTGTGTGGATACATGCATAAATTGAGTTGCGTCATGTAGTGTACGCCATACAACCATGAAGCTCCTCTCGGTGTATAGTTTTTCGTAGCCGGTTCTAAATGATTAGGCACAATTTTAGTTTGCAACTCTGGTCGGGTATAAATGCGAAAGCCCGTAAGCACGCTAAAAAAAATATTATTTGCGTCTTTACAAAAAGATGTTTAGCTATAACTCTTGTGGTGGAAAGAGCCATACTTTAGTGGGCGTTGTGACATCATATGAACTTTTGAGATATTAGAAATATCAAACCCGCCGCTTGCTGCGCTTGCCGAATGTCATGACTGTCTTGAAAACCATGATTTTCTTTATTCACAATTTTTTTTTCGTTTCTGTTCAACTGCAGCGCGTTCTCTATTTTCATTTATTTTAACACTTATTTTCTCTTTACCTCTACTCTCTTTATCTTATTTTGTCTCTATTTGTGTAACATAAGGGTTGTCGTATCAGGCACATATAGACTTGAACTTATGTAACTTTCACTTCTGAAAATGGTGTTAATGAACCACATGCTGTTTTCGGATTATTTGCTTACTTTTTGTAGCTTTTGATAAAAACGTTTTCTGTACTCCCATGCAATTTGTGTTAAGGCTAAAATGATCGGGCATTTAATATCGGCGGTACCACTTTCACATTGACTTGTAAGACGGCAACCTCCTAGGTCACCCTTAGACCTACAAAAATAATTTTGATGTAAATTTTAAATCTATGTCTTAATGCTTTACTATCTAAATATTCTTTAAATATTCGATGCATTCGTTTTTCATAGAAAGAAATGTGAATGCTCCCTAAATATTCTAAATTTTAGAAGTTCATGGTTTTACTTGGCTTGCTTTTAGTTAGACAGACATTTGACAGGCATTTATTTTTATGCCAAAAGTGCTGTAGATTATCCGGGCCTATCAAACAAACTAAAGAGAGCTAAAGAGAGGCTAAATGCGCATCCACTCCGATGACAACACATACAGCAGAATAAAACGTTGAATACAGTTTGATCACAGTTTACAATTAAAGCCTAATCCCGGAGATCAGTGCGTGCCTTTTATCTATCTGTAGTCTGGTATAGAATTCAAAAGATAGCCCCAAGGAGAAGATGCTGTGAATACCCAGACTCGACCTTAGGTGGCACAGACCACTGTTCAGGAGGTAATATTATGAATCCGTTTATCAAAAAAGTATATATATATATATATATATATATATATAGGATTTCCCATTTCGCTGATTTATACGTTGTAGATATGTTATAAACAAATATTTTTTAAGCTAAAGTGGCATTAAAGCAGGATCATAACAATATTTTGATCGAAGAAATATAGGCTTTTGAAGACTCTACAGTCGAGCTGAGAAATCAGCAGAATTTCAACTTTCGGAACCTAGAGAAACCGCTTGGCGTTTCATCTAGTCTAAATATTTTTTTACGGATGACCATCAGCCAATATTTAACGTCCACAAGTTTTTGCATTACTTCGTAAGACGGACCCCATATAAATGTAAATGTGCACCGGCGGGGATCGAACTCGTGCACCTGCGTGTCTCCTCCGGTCGCGCGCACACGAATGCGCCGAGCCACCGAGCTCGACTTATCTCGTCTATCTAGTCTGCCTACACTTAATCCAGAAAATGGTTGAAAAATACTATACCGCATAAGTTTTGTGTTCCAGATAGTTCTCCAACTGTTCCAATCAGGTGTACATAATACTAATAAAAGTCTTTCACTCGCTCTTTCGAATGTCACACAGTCGGTTTCAAAATGTTCTGCTTCTGAGGTGTATGTTAATATTATTGCAGGTGTAGATAACATTGTCGTACCTCTACGGCGGAGCCTCTAAAGTATTTTTTAAAGCTGACCATCAGCCAACATTTAACCTCCACGGTAGCAGTTTTGCATTACTTCGTACGACGGACCCTATATAAATGTAAATGTGCACCGGCGGGGATCGAACCCGTGCACCTACGTGTCTTCTCCAGTCGCAATGCGCATACAAATGCACCAAGCCACCGAGCTCAACACGGCGGAGAGTCTGCAGGTAGTTAACCAGACTGTTGTATGTGGTAGGTGCAACGATGTTTATTAATCACATGAAGACTGCCGTGGTTCAAATGCTACAATTTATGTTAAGTTTATTTATGGGTGCTTTGAGATATTTTGTAAATAGTTAATATAAGAGTTGAAGCCCTTTAGCATTGACGTTCAGTGACCTGTATAGGCTGTTGCTGAACTTCAAAAAACGTGCCCACCTGGAGTTTTTTCAAGGATTTTGCCATAAATCATTTTCATCTTATATACTTATCTTATTCTTTAAAAATAGCTCTTCACCAATTACACGACACACATTCATTGCTGACGAACTGAAGTTGGCCTGTCTACCAAAGTTGAGGACCGTCTAATCCTAAATATAGCCCTAGACTCGGTGTCAGAATGGTGAACTAAAAATGATATAATGAAAGATGACGTCATGAGCTCTATATGCGAACACCACTATCGAGCTACTAATGAGAGTGATCTTTTTAATTTGATCAGTGAGGGTATGCTGCAACAATCAGTATCCTGTGTTGTAACTACCTAGTAGGATTTTAATAGACATGATCCGCAGACTATCTAATCAACAGTCTCAATCTGTAACATGATTTTTGTATGCCTTATTATATCAAGTACCGAATTTAATATTAAATTTTTAAAAATTTAGTTTTGTATAGGGTTACGCGCTGCAGTGATGTCTGGCCCCGCTTAAAGAGTCATATCAAAGCCATTGAACGGATTCAAAGGAAATTTGCTCTACGACGCTTTTATAGCGCGATGCGGAATGGAATTCGTTCAACTTTCCGAGCATCACACACTAATGAAATGGCTAACACCAAGATATATAGACTTGTTCTGAGAATAAATGGCATAAAGACTTAAATAACCTTTGAAGTGGTCGGATAGGAATTGTGACGAGATTGCGAGGACGAAAAAGTCAGTAGTACTTTTTCATAGCAGCTGTAAATTGAATCGTAGGTTCAACATTTTATATCATATTGTATTTGTAGAAATTTTAATATTAATCTCCCCATGGAGCTAAGATAGTCTTACATTACGTCTACTTTTAAGTGTAACAATAAATCAGTAATCTCGGCGCTCCGAAATGAGTTTCATGCACACGTATTTGTTTTCATGCTTGCACCGGCCGTTGTTAATATAATGTCGATCTGTAGTCTAAGTCTGCGTCCTTACGAGAAATAAGGAGCTAAAAATCGGATGAAGAGATATCGATAAACAAAAAAATGTGACGATACAGATGATGTGCATTATGCCACCCTTTGGCTTAATTGGCTTAACCTCTGGATTGTACCCCTCATCGTTTGACCTTTTCACAATTTTTTAGTCCTCGTTTCATCTTATTATGCTTTCACAACGTTAAAAATTAAAGTCTGCGCAGAAATAATAAGAAACCAGCTTTGTTCATGTAAAATAATTAGAACTAAACCCTTCATTATATACTTTATTCAACGATTGAACCGGAATGACTTTGTGATTTGAAACTTTCTATAGAAAGAAATGTAGTTTTGAGTTCCGTGTGACGCGTGAATTTACGTATTCAGAAATTTAATGTTTTCACATTTTTTTGGACAATGCTTTAGCATTAGAAGTTTAGTGGAATAGACTTATGCGAATCGATCAGCTGAATTGACACGTGGATTTTCTGTTCGGGCTCATTTTTCCTACAATAATTTGACCGCCTGATCTTATTTACAAGGAGTTTTTCTGGTGAATTTCGTAATACAAAGCTCTATTAGATGACCCGCAAAACCTGGAGATTACCAGTTCCCCGGCCGTATATAATAAATATTTTAAAAAGTGAAACATTCATATGCAATATGCAATATTAATATGCTGATATTAATAGGATATTAATGGAATTAATATTAGATGATGCTTTTACTCTGCTTATACAGTCTCAAGATATCCAATTTTCCAATTTTTACTTTCTTTGCATAAGCCGTATTTTATATTTGTTTTCTTAATGAACAGCGTTTGCGTCAAAAGCCGCAGTGCAAACGGTGACGTATATAGAGTACTTGTCAGATTCTTTGAGAATACAATCTTACTCACCTAAATTATCGGTGTGATGCCAGCCATAAATGCGCTCATTTGCTTTTACCATGAGATGTCTGTTTGTGTTCAAACAGTGCTACTTGGGTTCCTATAGCTAGCTTCATTTTATGAACAAATCTATAAAGACATTGTGGACGATTATATTTGTCAATATAATCATCTTCACGTCCCTGCATGTAGTTACTACATTCATATACGGAAATTATATTGATTTTTCACCACTACAATAAGTGCTGACCAAAAATGATCTGATTCTTATTCTAATTTTGAAGGAATGCTGCAAAATATTGTAATTATTAGTAAACATGATTTTCGTTAAATTATTGTCACTTGGCTGCTGTTTTGGCAAAAATCATGCTTCATATATGGACTAATTCAGATAGCGGAGTAGTGCACCTAATAATACCTGTGCCAAAGAGCTAAGTTTTTGAACTAAAACTTCTTAGTAAAATATTTTGATATTTTACTAAAAGATTCGATCAGACAGCTTAAGATGAGTAATATAAGTGAAATATATTTGGATGTTTGCTGCAACAAAAGTGTCTATAACCCGCAGACTCGATAAGAGGAGCCAGTGGTCGCTTGAAGCTGGACAGTAGAAGAAGGTACGGTTTATTGTGTCGCAAACATTTGTATCAAAACCTCGCACGTGTCTGCGAACGCGAAGCCAAATTTTCCAAATATTCGTTGAAGCCCCGTGACCGATGAGCACCCGCGTGACATAAGAAATCAGGTCGCTTTTCTTCCCCAGTCAGCTCTCACATTAATACTCCTGATGAGATCCTTATTTGTGGCTGACCTATTTGATTGGTATAGCACTCTTTCTGCCACTTACGAAGCGTCTCCTGCCGGGCTTTGGTCTTGCCTGCTGATTTGCGCACCTGTCTGCCGCATTTTGAGTCTACATGACGATCGTGACCAAGGCGGCCTTTACACGCATTTGTAGCATGCCCGAGTCTTCTGCTGCAGTGACTACCGCCAGACCATCTGCGCAGACCAGCAAAGTGGTATCGCGCAGCTGGTATGAAATGTGCAGAACGCCATCCGCGCCAGTTTCCAGAGCACACGGCTTGGGATTGATCCATGCGAAGGTTTCGTGGTCATTGTCATATCTGGGTCCTCGCTAGGTCTCCGCCTCTCTAGTAACCTGTCATTTAGGTAGTTTGTTCTAATGTCGAGCAAAACGGCGACGCAAAACTGTGCTACTCACATTTTTCATGCGCAAAAATTGGCACATAGCCGTCAGAACCCATGTGCTTTTGGAAGCCGAACTGACTATCGGAAACGAGACCATGCACCTTTGTGAAGGTTCACAATGAATTCTTTTTCTTTGCGTAGTGTCATTAGAAAATTTATATTTGTTGTACAACACTTGCTGTGCACCGTGCTGGTTATCTATTTTATGAGAAAGTTGAGTGCTCAATGCAGAAAGCGCCTGATAGGTTCTATAGTTCCTCACATGTTTTTGCCTGACCGAATTATTCGAGCCTGAGCTTGATTTGTACCACGAATCTACCTTTGCCGGAAAATTTGTGTCTCATAATTGGCGCTGGGTACTCCTATTATGTGCTGTCTTTTCTAACCAAAACGGGTCAGGCAGGTTTTCATTTGTCTTTAGAACCTTCAATTTGACCTCTCTGTACGCTCGATCCGTCAAGTTGACATGGAATTCGTGCGTTGTTCTACACGTCTTTGGTTGACGTGGTAGCTGGATTCAAGGTGACTAAGTCTGGATGGCCATCCCTATCCTGTCCACCCGTCCTACTTCCCCGTAGTGAAGGCGCTCCATACTTCCACAACTGCGTTTAAGTCTCCCAATATAAAAACTGCCTAAAATCCGCATTCTCTCGCGGGTCCGCTAGTGCATCCACTAAAGCACCTAATTTACCTTGACTGTTATTGGGGCTTGAGCAAGAAAAATAAAAATGATCATGGTGTTGCATTTCGATCTATCTAAAGCAGGCGTGGGTAATATTCCTACGCCCCGCTTAAAGCCTTTAAAATATGTCAAAGGTGTCAAAGGTCAAAGTTGCTCCTTAGTGCCGGTTGCCGTTGGTAGTCCTTTCTATCTTCGGGGCAGTTGGCTTGATGGCGGAGTTGTGTTTTTAAGTCGATTCTCGCGAGCTTGAAGTGTGGAATGTCTATGTCGGAAACACAGGCATTCGACAGAACTGGCCCCTTTGCTTTTTTCGATGCAGTTATAACACACCGTAAACCTTGTGCAGTCCGCGGCGACTTGAGTTGTCTGTTTGAGCTTGACAAGACGATTACATCGAAACAGAAAACCGGGCAACTCGGGAAACTCGGCATGCGGTAATGCAAAATTCGGATCGGGCGTAGGTTTTTCATGGGTGACTGCAGGCAAGGTGGTGTTCTTTTACCATTAGTACTTTTCGTCGCAGAGACCACTGACAGACTAGGCAGGTAAAAAATGTCAAATGTCAAAAATGTCTCAATGATGAGGAATATTTTTTTCTTGCCAGAGAAATCAGGAGTTCTCCTTAGGTCTAAAGTCATTGCAGAGTCGGTAGCTTAAGGATAATAGGGTGGCGAGATGACGACAAAGGAACATTTATGCGATCACAGATATATAACTTCAGAAACAGATGGGCCCGACGGGGCCACATTGGAGCCCACCAGAAGGTGGCCAATACAAAAGCTTCATTTGTTTGGTTGTTTTGAAGAGACGAACAACAATTACAGGAAGGTGAATGAAAGAAAAGGGAAAATGGGTGTCGATGACATAAAGGCCACTGAAAGGGGACGTCAAGAAAGCCAAATCTCAGAAACCAGAATATTATTCAAGTAGATTTGGCTTTTTGATATGCCCTTCGACGACGATTATTATTTGATCGATACCCATCTTTCTTTTTCTGTCGTTCATTCTTGTGCAACTGTTATTAGAATGTTAAACGAATATCCATATAAGGCTCAGGCGATCTCTCTGGATATCCCGTTCAGACGAGCCTCTGTCAGGGCCCGGAATAATGTGCGGAGGGGAAGACGCATAGAGTTAGAAGAGGTGGGTTCGAGGCGGTAAGAAGAAGACTGGGAAGTAGAGGTGGAACCATTGCAGGGGGACGCGCAAGCCTTAGAAAGGCCTTATAGCTAAGGGAGAAGACATACTTTGAGGGCGCTAATAGACGTGCCAGATAGTATGCCTGTCCCAGCCTACACCCTCGTCAAAGGGAAATCTATTCCCATAAAGCTTCTCCGATGTGGCACGAGATTCCATGTGTTTCATGAGTCGGCATCGTCTTCTTTGCGAAACAGTTGTGGAAAGACAAAGGGGAAGCCCTTCAAGTAAATTTTAGGAATGTTTCGGAAGTTACCTTTGAAGACGTAAGGAGTCTCGAAAAAGGCTTGTTCCCGGAAGGCTCCGGGCCTGGATGAGGCACCTTTAGGGGTAGTAAAACTGGTAATAGCGCGGATATTCTGAGAAGCCACGAGTAGAATGCTCAAAGAAGGCGGATTTTCGTAGAAGTGGACACGGACAAAGCTAGTGTCGATTTCTAGACAAAAAAAGAGCCCTTCAACTGACTTGTTCACTTATTTTCTGGACAACATAGGAAAAGCGGACTGCGTGCACAAGAATGGGCCACGGAGGAAACTAATCAACGTGTCTAGTTGCCCTATAAACTGTCGAAAAATCCATAAAGAATCGTCATGTCGGTTGGTGATCGAACGGAATCTTGAGACTCCATTAGGAGCACTGTTGAGGCTATCCGTTCTCATACCATATGAGCGCGGTGCGAAAATATGAGCTCAGTGCGTACGTTAAATATCCCTCTGCATAGAAAGCGATCAGAGAAACGAAAGAAGTATTATCATAGACCAGTCACAAAAGGAAAAGGCTGATAAGTGCCATCAGGAAGGGGGCTTTCCGTGCACATTAGCATGCGGAAGAAGAGCGAGCATTTGTAGCACACAGTATATCGCACGCCTCAACCGAAAAGTCTTTGCCGAAGATGTAAGGGCTAAGTTTCTGAACCAGCCTTGGTAAGGGAACACAACCTTCGATGTCAACTTAGAGGAAATTCTGAAAGTCACTCTTGAGGAAGTGGGAAGAGTAGCAAGTGAAAGGGTAGTGACCGGAAAGGCAACCGGGGCAGGCGGGGTACTAGCAAGTTGTACAAATCATACTCAAAAGATGATTGGGAGTATTCCAGGACGAACTAGCGAATGATATTCTACAAAAAGGTATCTTTTCCGAAATGTGGAAAGAGGCGGACCTTGTCTTAATGCCTAAACCAGGAGACAAGGCAGGTCCATCGGCAATCCGTACCGTGTCGACACTGCAACAAGAATAATAGAAAGCATCTTAGTGTCCCGATTAACAGAAAAGATGGAAGCCAAAAAAACAGTCGAACACACGACATGGTTTCCGAAAACACCATTTTACGCTCGATTCTATAGGCAAAGTTTTTGAGTCAGCAGGGGAGGAAATGACAAAAACGCTAAAGACAGTAAATTACGTTCTGCTGTCTCTATTTCGTAACGCAACTACATTCGTAACGCTTTTAATAGTATGACTTGGGAAACGTTGATGGACGTTTTTAAAGAAAAAGAATTCCTATCATTAGCTCTTATTTGGAAAACAGAAAGCTAGAAGCAAATGGAAGAACTCACGCAGTCATAGCAGGAGTCCTTCAGGGATCGGCCGACTTCTGGAATCTAGCATATTACAGTATTTTATTATATATATATATATTTTTTTTTATATTTTATATTTTATATTACAGCTAGCGCATTTAACTCCTTCCGGGAGTCGAAACGGTAACGTACGCCAATGACCTAGCGCTAATAGCTAAAGGACGCACCGAGGGGGATCTAGAAAAAATGCAACTGACGCTCTGGTAAGAGTAAATAAGTCGATGGACGAGCGCCATCTCAAGCTGGCTGCTGAAAAGACCAAGGCCACCGGACGGAAGACAACTAAGGAAATTAAAGCTCAAATTTAATGAAATGTCTATTTAAACGAGGAAAAAAGCCTGGATGTGATACTAAACACCGGGATGATAGGTAAAGAGCACGCGAAGCACGTAGCAAGAAAAGCGAGCAAGGTGGCCCTAAATTTCTCTCACATCTTGCTCAGAGTGGGTGGTGAATCAGGAGGCAGCCGGAGACCCTTGTTTCGGCTATACAATCAATGGTGGTGTATGCGGCACTAGTGTGGGCAGAACTGGCATTGAAGCTAAACTACAATCAAAATGCCCTGCTGTCAGCTCAACGAATCGGAGCGATATGTTTCGTCGGAGTGTACAGGACTGTTTCGACGGATACGTTGCTGGTTTTGGCTCGCATGATCCTATGGGTCTACTAGCGGAAAAAACGATTTAAAGAAGACGAATGCACCAAACCGGTGAATACGATATAGACAGCGACCGCATCGCCACAATAGAAAAGTGGCAACGCCAGTGGACAACCCCAAAAGCCAATAGAAATTGTACTCAGAACCTCGTATCGGACCTAAGAGAATGGATAAACAGCCTGCAGGGAAACCACGTATTACACGTACCAAGTAGTGTCTGGACACGACATATTCCATGACGAAAATTGGCAAGGCTGGCACGCATACGTGCGTAATCTGCGATTCAGGCTGCCGACGGCGTGGAGCACACTGTTCTTCGACGCAAAGCACCGGAAGCAATAAGAAAGAAGCCGACGCGTAAAACAGTAGTGAACAAGCGGACGCTCAAGGAGATGGTTGTCGAAAGAGAAAAGGACAAAGAAAGCTGGAACAAAGTCATCGCCTTCTTTGGAGGTATTGTGACCAAGAAAGAGGTGCTGGAAGCGCTTCGACGGGCAGTCCAAATGTAAGAGAGGAAAAGCGCCAACACGCGCTATAATACTCATGCCAAAAGATTCGACGCGTAAATCACAAAAGACGCCAGCGATTACGCTCAATTCGCTGAAGTAATGACGAAAGTCGGTTCCGGAGAGAAGGTTGGAAAAGACCAAGGGGCGGACATGGCAGGCTTTAGTGAGTAGTGGGGTAGTTTAGTGGGTTTAGTGAGTAGTAGTGTACCCAGGTATGCCTCTGAGTCCCATGGTATTGGGCCCATCTTATACAGTGTTTCAGTGACAACGTCTTTGTCTGTGTAAATAGCACTTTTCCTACAATATGTCAGTGTTGCTGTGGAGTGTTGCTAGTCTAGCGAGCACAGCCAAGAGCAGCAAGAACGCACTGACGACTCTAAGGACCGGACTCGCAAAGCTGAAAAAGTATACCGGATACTCGTCTTTCACTTGAGACTGACCATCGACAATCTAGAGACGGCACGCAGAAGGGCCATGTATGAAAAAGGAGAAACTTCATCGGGTAGTGTTAGGTTACTTCATAGACGTCAAATTACGAGGTAGATGTCAAATATCATCGATGATGGCAAACAACATTGGTGGTGTCAAATTACATCGGGTCATGTCAAAGATTAAAGATCTAAAATTACATCAGGTGGTGTTGAATTTCACCAAGTGGTGCCAATTTACACCAAAAATGTCCAATTACGTCGGAGATGTCAAATAAAATCGTGTAGTGTCAAACTTTATCGGGTGGTATTACATTACATCAAAAAGCTAAAATTACATCGGAGATGTCAAACATCATCAAATAATGTTAAATTACGTCGGGTGATATCAAACAACATCAGGTGGTGTTAAATCCCACCGGATGGTGTTAGATTTCACCGAGTGGTGCCAAATTACATCAGAAATGTCAAATTACGTCAGAGATGTCAAACAACATCGGGTGGTTCAAATTACATCTGTTGGTGCCAAATCTTATTAAAAATATCAAATTACATCAGAGATGTCAAATAACATCGGGCAGTGTTAAATTCGATCGTATAGTTTTAATGTGTGTAGCTTACATCAAAAACCTAAAATTATGTCGGAGATGTCAAACAACATCAGGGGGTGTTAAATTACATCGGAGACGTAACAA
>MNPL01030992.1:14654-39801 GCA_002081605.1 Tropilaelaps mercedesae | reverse complement strand
ATGCGCCTTGCGACTGGAGGAGACACGTAGGTGCACGGGTTCGATCCCCGCCAGTGCACATTTACACTTTATATGGGGTCCGTCTTACGAAGTAATGCAAAAACTGCTACCGTGGACGTTAAATGTTGGCTGATGGTCAGCATTAAGAAGGAAAAGTACAAAGTGTTTAATCGCTCAAAAAAGTAATACATATAAATTTTATTTATATGATATAAAATTGTATTTGTCTACGTTTCTATATGTTGTATTATTCAGTAGCTAATATGCTTTTCATTCGACCAGAATGTCAATACTGACATAGATCTAGTGTCTTTACATGTACAAGTGACATTAGGTCGGTATGCTCGCTGTTGTATGTTGCTGATCGGATTTATTTGTAGCTCAAAATATTTAAGTTTAATACGAATGCTGCATGTGCCGGCCATAAGTTTCTGCGGTGATCCTGGCGGCTAAATTTCTGTAATGCTCGCGCTTGCCCTTTGTATACATTTTTGTACGAATTGTGCATTTAGGTTTTTCATAGTTATACAAAAGCAATTAGAGCTTAAAATGAAACAGGCTGCCAAAATATTTTGTTAGGTATCTGTCACAGTGATAATAAGTAATGGGCTTTAGAACGACGGAAGGACAGTATGCCACCCTTGAGGCGCCCAAAAATTTTCACTTCACATTTCCCTTAGTAGTGATGGTCCTAAATCATATGACTAACAAGAACTGTAGCTTTCATTAAAAAATTTAGCGCGTTCACTGATCTGTTACTCGTTTAGTTTCGAGTCTTTCGAGTTTATGTTTGCTAGACTGTTTAATAAACAGCTTTTTGCCCTGCGTAAACTATATTCGAAGCGATCTAAGATATACGGAGCTGTTAAATAAGCCATGATAATATGAAACATTAATAATAGAAAAATCAAATATTACTAGCTAAATCTAAATTATATTACAAGAAGGAAAATTGCTTCATTGCTCTACGATCCGAAAATAATTCATATTATGGTTTTAATACAATGGTGGTCAATACACTGTTACACGCCTGTATGATTATTCTAATTCATTGGAAGCCTTAACGCGTGGTTAATCTACCTCGTGTGCTAAGACCAAATTATCCACCTGTATACTCGCCGCATAATACTAAATGTCCCATAGGATATGGCGCTGTAAATATAAATTAAGATTTGCACACCACTTGAATGCTATCGTTGTCACTAGTTCATGGCAGATACCACATTATGCCTGAACCTCAGGAAGCAGGGAGCTAAATAATGCGTTATTCTCAATTGTAATAGGTCAACTTCTGGGCTGAAAAATGCTTTAAGATGGGAACTGCCATAATGAAACAAGGACACCGACGTACCAAAGTACCCCCGTATACCACACCATGTGGCAACAGTAAAAAAAGACGATTGCCACGACGACGATCTCAGAAAATGTGTGTCAATAAAAATGGAAAAGTATCAACACTCCTCGGAAATACGAACCTTTCCGTACTGAAGGTGACTATTGTGAGAATAGAGGCATATGCTGTCGCCTCGGTCACGAGTGCTCGGAGGTCGCACATCGTGTTGCCTAATTGCCAGGGATATTGGTGCCAAAACGTGTACAGTTCCATCGGCATCGCTGTAAAAAGAAGCAAAAACAGAGGGAGTGAGTGCAAAGAACGACAAATAGCAAAGTTAGGTTGAGGATGAGGGCAACTAGTGCATCCTTTTAGTTTATGGCCGGCGATGACGTAGACTAGCGTATTAGGTAAGAACCAGGCGTGTAATAAACAACTCTCAGATTGAATACCTGCATTATTTGTATATGTACACATTGTTCTATCTAATATTAATATTTTTTAAGGCTGACCACCAGCCAACATTTAACATCCACGGTAGCAGTTTTTGCATTAGTTCATAAGACGAACCCTCTATAAATGTAAATGTGCAGCGGCAGGGATCGAACCCGTGCACCTACGTGTCTCCTTTGGTCGCAAGGCACATACGAATGCACCAAGCCACCGATCTCGACCCATTGTTCTATCTGGTGGCTTATAGCGTCCCAAGCGCTTGATGTGTAGTTAGGATCTCGCTTGCATTCCTTCGCCGTTCGTTAAAGCCACACAAGTACGAGTACTTAGGCAGCTAAGCGTTCGGCTTTCCTTGATGGTTAGCGAAGCAAATGTTTACTGTCTACCTAAACCGTCTGATAAAACGGTAGGACTGCTCCTTCTGTATATATATAATACGAATACCAATAGTTTTCCCTAGATATCAATGAGATAAAGCCATGGTAAGGTAGTGCTTATGTGTCCGTTAAGACCGGTCTGTGGACGTCGGTTAGCATGCTGAAAACGCTTTGTAGGATGGGAACTGAATTACACGTTATGTGATTCATGGACGCAATATGTTTCTTAGACACTGAACGGACATTCGACTTGGACGACAAATTGAACCTACTCGTCGACATATTCTCCATTTGTCCATCAACCAGTTCTGTCACTATTATCATCCGCTCGGAAATCGTGAAGCAAACTGATCGTCGGCTCTACCGCAAAAGCTATGCTGGAAGCTTTTGCCAAATAATGTCGTACAGAGGCAAATAGTGCCTACTTTGTGCAATAGCAACCCTAAGCGATGGACCGACGAACTTTGCTTCAACAGACCCACACAAAGAAAACTGCTGAACATGGTAATAGTGTTCGACGCCATTCCAGAATAAGTCCCCCTTTGAACTATTTTTTTCTCATTCACTAGACTCACTCTCACTAGACCGTTTTCCCGGATTGGTTCGTCGTTCTACGGTACACAGATTGCTGGTACTCAGCACGCTACTAGAGTTGCGTAAGCCATCATGTGTATCGCGATAGCTGTCTTTGAATATAGAATGTACCTGTAGTCAATCGTATTTAGAATCGTAGAACGGTGGGATCGCGAAGCGAGCAACTTTGCTATAATGGCACTTCGTTACCTTACAACAACATGATAGTGATATATTATGCGCAAAATTATATTTTCGTTAGTATCGTTCTTTACGTTAGGCCATGATCATCACACAGACGCAGAATACGATTGCGTCACCGATAGCGCTTTGTAGACTTGCAGATGAATTAAAGCGGAACCTATAGTGCGTGAGCAAATATAGAAACTGGTTGAGTTAAATTCACCTTTTCGGTACCGTATTTGGCAGTTGCCGGGTGCAGATTTTGTTCACCCCCGTTCTTGGGCATCGCAACGCCGACTTGAAGTGCAGAGTTGCTCGTTCAGGTACTGATCACCGCTCACCATAGGAAAAACAAATGTGTCTAGCTGAGACTCTTTGCTTATTTGCGAATGCCAGTCAGACCATCATCCTTCCCGTTAAGAATATAGAGGTTCGGTCGTTTTCTTGCCACCCTTCTGGATGCCGGAACGCGAGTTGTCGTTAAGGTACCTTCTGTCCATATACTGACGCCGTGCTGTGTTGTTTAGTTTCTAGTCTGCTACCTAATGTGTGCGGCTTATCTGTCAAAGCGACGAATAGGTTTGCACAACCTGTAAAGACAACGCAAGCACGCTAATAGCTACCGGTAGGAGTAGCCCATACCGAGAGTGGAACAAAGCACGGAACTGGTTTTCAAAGTAAGGAAGACCAGAACCCACCCGTTCTCGCTATTGCGACTGCTTTGGTCGTTAAAAATGAAAATGTTACAGGCAACAGACATACGCTTGTAGTGAGAAAAAGGCAAATGGCTGGCAGACCGTAAGTAGTAACTCATGAAAACCGCTCTTTTTTTCACGATAGGCAGATTTAAATAATGAACGTATTCGTGTTGTCTGCAGCCAAGCGAGGATACCCAGACAAACGTTTACTGCGTTCAACCATCAAGCGCTGCACATAAGAATGCACTACCCACAGTGGCGTAGGTTGAACGTAAATTAAAAATTTACACTTACTTGCAGGCGTATTGATTTAACCCCACTCGTTGAGTCACACTGTCCGGCGCGATATACTAAAAAAAAATTAGATATTATGTTTCCAAGGACTCAACGCAAAATTACGGTCCATGCTAACTTCGTTTCAATTCAAAAGTTTGTGTTTCACCCGCAAACTCCTTAACGAAGATAGCTGTTAGAAAATACACTCACTTGATCAGCCTACCAACACCAGGATTGTACAATGCTTTCTTATTTCGTCTATGTCGACCGCTGTAATGATAGTAGTCGCATCTACTTTGTAGTAGATGCGACTACTATCATCGTACCGAAGACGAGAGGGGTCGACCCTCTCGTCTGCGGTAGTACGCCTCGGTAGTTCTCTCACGTCTTTTCTCTATAGCTCTTAATATACAACCAACCCTCACAATATATAGGAATCGAACATACCGCTATCACACAACCTTACACTTTTTAGTTGTGTCCGCGCTATTGATATAGTAAGACATGCGAATAGCATTGTGAATACGTCCAAGTTTTATATCTGGTTAGTTAAGAAATGAATTCGGCTTTGATGGGCTTTTGCCTCAGGTTGTATCGGGCGCTCCTTCCTAGGTGCGATACTCGCATAAATTAAAAAAATAAGCTCGATATTTGCTTAGTCAATACAAGAATATTTCTCTCTTTTTTCGTACATATTTCGTACATAGCGACAGGTCCAGAAGAAATTGGCATTTTTTTTCTATCGGCATCGTATAGCGTACAGAGGTGCATAGTCATTAGGCGTGCTAAAGATATCATTCACACTCTGCTATAGACCGAACGTAGTAGTCACGACGAACGCAAGACACTAATATATCGTCCGCAAAATAATCATTTTATATGCAAATCATTAAAAAATATGTGCTTCCAGTGAGATTAAACCTCAGGAGAAGAAAATTAATTGTCACTCCCGTCAAAACCAATAAAAATAATTAACATATCTTCTACGTGTTTTTTTGGGAAAAGATTTTTTACTTTATAAAAATCAAAGGGTGCACGGTATTTAATGAAACCACTTATGCATATTATCAGCCCTGTGGAAGTTATTCTAAAACAAATTTGCACGGAATATTTGACATATACTCGCTTCAATGTCATTTTAAACACGGATTTAAGCTTTATGATAACCGGTACCAATCACACACTCAAAGACAAGCTCAACTGCGTGTGGTTATTGGCAAAATAATAAAATTTGTATATAAGTTTAAAGAATTCTTTGTCTTCAGATAAATGGCCTTTCGATCAATGTCTGAGTTGCAATCTGCCGTTTTGCATTAAACATATTCTTCCTATAACAAACGGTGCGCCTGCGATCATATCGTCGCTTCCATAGTTGGTAAAAATTTAATCTGACCTGTAAATAGTTCTTTTTTTTAATGAAAACGACTCAGTTAACAGTGGCGAACGTCTCAGAATCAGCTCATACACAACAATTAACAACACAAAGAACTTGGTTTGCAGTGTAATTTACAGTGTAAATGAACAAAAATGCATGTCATAATAATATGTCTCTCCCAAAAAGAGAATTGCCTAAGCACTGCCTTTTATTGAGCGCTCAAATGGGCAAATCTCATTGTTTTTATTTATTACATTGATAGAATTGGCGGACAGCATGCCGTCAGTGATATACATGTCGCAACGTGTAAGACGTTTATGATAGCGTGGTGCGGAAAGGATGAAGTACGTTCTAACCATACAGAAAAATCGTAGCTTTGGTGTAGAATCTATGGGCTGTGTTGATACAGCGACATCCAAATGAACGTTCAATACGGTTTCACTACTTCTATTAAACATAATCGAAATGTAGTCCTTAGTGAAAAGTTTCATTCGTCCCAACAGTCTAAACTCTAATATGCCAAAATAATTTGCCGTCACTGCTAACTATACTGCCCCGCGTTCCTTTCGGCTTCGTCATACAAAGTGGCTGACGCACGTTAGCAAAACTTGATGATTCTCAATATTCTTGGGAAATGAAAAATATCGAGTGAGGCCCAATTAATTCAAACTTCCTCGCCTAGTGTTTTTTTTTTAATTTTTCCCCATCGAATTTCGTCAAGAACCTATTTTCGAAAATTTCTATCCAATACATTTCTGCTGAGTTATGTGCTTGCATCGAGCACGGCTTTTGTCTGCACGGAATTTTCTGAAGAAGTCGGATCTTTCGAATACCGTTGAATTGTCACTGGTTCTTTGTGCGTTCGACGGACCGAAGTTCCGTTCTAAACCTCTAGTCGTGGTAGACATACCGCGCGATCTATATATTCACTTTTTAGTCGAGGTGCTGGAGCCTGCCGCAAGGAGATGAATGAGTTAGAAGCACCTTGTACGATCTATTTATTTGTCGTAGGGCCGCTTGAAATGCACCACGGTGGTCGTTCGCAGCAAGCGTAAATGGAATCATGACCAAATTTTCAAATTTCCCATGACGTAGTGTTGATACTTATCATACGTCGTAACGTCTTTATATTAGAAATGAGGCGTGCTTTAACCCATCTTGACTTTACGGGCAACATTGCGGTCTCGGCACAAAGATTTTGTTGGCTGTGATTTCTATGCTATTGCCTTAAATGCTTAGACTACCTGTAGAGATAAACTAATTATTCGCGTTGAAAAACGACGCGCATGTTCTATAAAGCTCCCAATGTCAGCCATTTGGTCAGTGTACATGTTACCATTATTATCTACAGCTACCTCCAGCATATAAAATAGAGAAATCCTTCTATTCTGAATGGTCTTATCTCGGATCATTTGCACAGGGACGAATAAATCGGTTAGCGGAAGAGAAGGCGGCAACCGGGAAAGAAGATAATATGTGAGTCATGCCCTCGCTGGTCCACTGTAAGATCTTCAAAGCTTCCATGGTACTCAACCGCGCCGCGTTCCGACTCTAGGCAGATAGTGGATAACCCAGTAGTTGTAGTTATGTTGGTCTACACGGAGAAATTACTGATTGACAAAGCGTAATGTGCGTGAATACCAACGCGCACTTTACTAAGAGTATTAACCATTTTGTTTCTTAGTCTCATCTGCCTCGTTCACGGATTCTAGCGGATCTATCGGCATTTCGTACAATAACCCCGTGGCTTTGGTTGAAACATCTACTTCATCAGCTCACTATTATATGCACAAGCAGTGGGAGCTGTTCGAATGCGGTAGGCGAACTATTGTATGTTCTAAAGGTAGCGTTGCAGTCACAGTGTAGAGCCAATTCCTGGAGCATCATTTCATGTTTAATTAGTTTAAGCCTCGGAACGAATGTGTACGCAATAATTGGTAGAGCTGGCGTTTACGACACCGCATAAACCATATCACCGATGCCACTTTGCTAATTGCTGACCCGTTGTCCGAAAAAACGGTGTTGGCCTTCTCCACTCATATGTATTATGAATTAGTTTTTTCTTCTATTCGATTGCACTAAAACAACGGCGTTCACTCAGATAGACCAATGGCAAAAAAAAAACTCCGATGAGCAAGACAAGAGAAACTCTGCTGCTATAAATCGTAAAAAAGAAAAGAAAGGCCACTATTCATTCTCCCATGAGCTCACGGTTCAGCGGGTTCATTTGAAAAATTTGTTCCTTAAACATTTCTGAAGCCTGGCAGTTCGACTTGCGGCGACAGAATGTCAACAGCTTCTTCTACTGACATGTCCTACGGGAAACCGAACTAAATGCGTTGAGGTAATGTTTGGCTGTGTCAGTTACGACAGCTCTCGAACCGTATTAGAACACCCGCCTCGCGTCAAGATATTTTGTGCTGAGTTAGATAGTTGGACTACAACCTACACAAGGCTACTCCGAAAGGAAGAATATAAAAAAAGGTTAGGGTAAATTCTCACGTTCCCTCCACGCTCCAGTCGTTCAAATAATAAGTGTTTGGGGTGATTGAAGCCTCCCGTCGGTTTATCGACCGATTTATATTACCCTTCACCCAAATCATGCGTTACAAAAGATGTTCAGTGCATCTTAACGCCAGCGCATGGCTAGGGTAAAATTTTTTAGTTATATAGATACAGATATTCATTTTAAGAATATTGATGAGCATGCACAACCGATGTACAAGGTGAATGATCTAGAAAGGCGCGTCTATGTTATGGAATAACAGATCACAGTGTACACTCTGGGACTGCATAAATCACCCTCTCGGATATTTTAACTCCCGGCCTCGAATATGTGCGTCATGTAAAGGCTATACTTGAAAGTTGCTCTCTGTTGCTCAGACCTGGTTATGAGAAGCTACTGTATTAACATTCTGTAGTAAACGCATCAAAAATTTTCTGTTCGCGAATCGGATAGACACTAAGGAATTCCTCAGGCTTTCCCGGGATTCTACTTTCACAAGAAACGGGGTTTCTGCTTGCAAAAAGTATCCGTGATCGAAACACACCTTTAGCATTCAACGACATGATGAATATTTCTAATAGTTATGTGTCACAAAAAAGGCAAACGTTAGTTTGAATAGCGCTAGCTTTGTTAGAAAATATAAGTATGAAAGTAGTGCAACATCTTTAGATGTAGTGCAACGTCACGACAGCGCTCACCGACCTGATCTATAGTCGTGGTGAACGCCGCTGGAAAGGCCAAAAAAGACAGCATGCTACAAATTGTAATCATTTTCTTGGTAACAAAATTTTGCCTGGATATACGTACTACTACTAGCTAGCATGAGACTGCAAATGGGCATAGCTTTTGAAACTGCCCTGACACCGTATTTTTTACTAATTGTGATATACCATTTTGTTGGGAGAAAACTGAACAGGCCCTATCCACAGTGTATAATTTTAACATATTGTCCCCTATAGCTTTGAGAGAAAATAGACTTTTGTATGAGATCTAATAACCGCGAAAAAATCATGGTTTAAATGAGGTAACCTAGGTTAGATATTTTTTATTTACTTCTACAGTTAAGGGGACTGCCAGGTTGACCGACAGTCTGTTCTAATTACTTTGGCAGGCGTCTCGTCGGCACAATGGATGGGCATGATCGACCAGATCTAGTGGAAACGAACCAGGGGAGTTCGAAGCCAACACATGGCCTAGTGGAAGGTTGCATAAAACAGAAAATGACGGAATATGAAAGGAAGGTCACCGGATCGGCCCTGAAGCAACACCAAACAATGATTCCTGGGCCCTGCCATGACACGAAATAACTGAAATAACTAATGATTGCTTCGACTACGGTAGATATAGTTCTCTGTGGTGCGTACTAGCCAAACACTCATTGAGATATAAAATCGAAACGCAAACATTCCTACTACCATAACATTACCTTTGTATAAGAGTTTCGTGTATTTATCGACCGTGTTGCGAGTGAAGATGCAGATAGCATGACAAAGAACATCACTTCTCCGACTCCTAGTTACTGTGTCATGGCATCCCTCTGTATTACTGTACGGTTGTTAAAGTTTCACGACGAGGCTGTGCTTACCTTCTTTTATCGTCCACCACCTCTGGTGCATAATTGAGCATAATGACACGGATACACGTACCCGGGACGTCTTCAGTCAAATAACATTGAAATGTTGCTAGCTATGAACGCGCCATGTCGCTTTTTTGTGCAATGACACAGTATACCTTCCATGTGGAGAATCTCAGTTGCCTTGCGAAGACGTTCCTCATTTATGCCGGTTGCTTGTTATCCAACTGTTCCTATCGACGTTCTACATAACAAACAGGTAATTTAAAAAGGGAAAATAATGAAACTTTGTCATTGGCTGAGAACGGATGCATACGTACCACAGAGTAGTGTGAGCATATCTGCGATGGCAAGGTTGAATAAGTAGCAGTTGGTCGCAGTCTGCATGTAGGCATTGAGTGCAATTACCATGCACGTGCAAACATTGCCGACGATACCTAAAATATGCAAAATCAGTGTTGGTATTGTCTTGGCAATTATCACTACTATTTTATTAAGTAATGCCACAAGGCTGCTACTACCACTACACAAACACCATTTGTAACTAGCTAATAAAGCCCCGTTATTTTTGTTAATATTATTAGTGTGCTCACTATTTACTATTAGATTATCTCAAAAAGAATAATCCCGAGATGTGAACATGTACTGTCAATATTCATGCCCGTCACCCCGGTCCGCCACGTCCTTTATTGACGCAGCGTTGTTCCCACGTGCCGTGAACAATATTATCTGTCGCAGGCGTTCTCCCTCGCATTGACCTCCTGTAAGGTTCTCTATTAGATTTCTTGATCTCGGATAAACAATATATTCCATGTCCTTGCTAATCGAATTTCTCCGCTTTGTTGAGGCTGGGCACGAAGTGGCGTCTGTGCGCAAATCTTCATATTTGTGCTTCTTGTCGGTCTTCTCGTGTGATGTACCTCGCCCTGTACGGACCGAGGCATTAAGGACATATGAAACGACGACTATGCAGGATAATGTCACATCACATTTCAATAATTTCCCTTGCTATGGAGAGAGACGGAGTGATAGATCATGCATCACCTTACCTCTTGTTTGTTGTGGGACTGAATCCTTTCGTCCCGTTCGAAAGGTCCACAAATCGCTAGTATACTCGTTCTTTAAAGAAGTCCTTTAATGATCGCGTTGAGCTACCTATGTCTGATGAAATTACATACTTGGATAACAATAACTTCTAGCAACAACAAATTCGAGCTGACCTTGAGATCAAATTCACCTACCTCTCTGAACTTATTTATTCTTTTGAGATTTTTGAATTTTTGACACCAGTATTGAGATACCAAAGCTTAAAAGAATTGGTTTTCGCCACTTAGCTGTAACGACGTTGTCCGAGTAAAACTACGTTCTTATGCTCCATGTCGTTATAGAAAACGCTACCTTTGCCATACGATGGATACCTTAATGAGAGCTTTAAAACCACCGGTAAAACATTAAACCTCTTTGGATGTTATTAATTACACGAATCTTGCTTGCATTAAGCCATGTGGGGCTCGCTTATTTTCTTTACCAACGAAAAATCGCAGCTTCGTGAAGCTCAAACCGTACTTGACGGCCTATGAAATCTTCAAAGTATAGGTTATTAGTTTTGATCGAAGCATAAGGTCAATACAGAGCTCTTGAACTTTGAAAGCTCAAGGACGCCGCGCGAGACCGTCGCTAATAATCTAGCACGTTAATAATGTTGCTGAAGTTAAACATCCCAGTGCTTTTTTTATAATGATAAATACTTTTTCACCCTATAGCACCGCATATTTTCGTAATCGCATGTACTATAAATAGGTTGGTGCGTAATCTATTAGCCCTTGGAGGGTCTTCCATGTCAGGCTCCCGTTGGGTGAACTGCAGTGAACAGGCCTCCTACATCATTCCGCTCAGATGAACCCAGTTCATCGATGTACTGCTTATGAGTAGTACATCTTACAGTGTTGGCGCAGCGACTCTTCACTTTAAAGCGAGTCGGCTTCACAGGCACTCTACTGAGCCATGCTCTACTTAGCCATACCTGTAGTTTTACGTTCCCGAAATTCTTGTCCGTTTGTCGCAGATTACGCACCTGAATACAGAACCATGATGTGCTCTACTGCTAATGGGGCAATCTCCTGAAACTGCTAACGGAACTATCTGTCGAACTAGCCTGAACGCGCGCTCCTGTAAGCCACCCTCTATTGCGAAGAGGGGCCGGTGAACGTGACCTCTTTATGTTGACTTAGCTTTCACCCCAGCTGCGCCCGACAGCTCTCTAGAAGGCCCTATTACCACCCAAGCCGGGTTTAATTCGTATGTAGCGAACTCTTCGCGAAAATGCTTATCGGGTTCGATAGCATTTTGTGATATCACGTATTTGCTGCAATTTTGGTTTACCTTAAGATAATTTTAAGTAAGGTACCACCCGCTTAGCGTTGGCCAGGTGTTATAAATGACATGCGTGTAAAACAGGTTTTGTCATATAGCCAAGCATTAGAGATCCACATTAACACTCAGTTTTTACCAATATTGTCCTCCTAAAATTTTGCCTTCCAGCCTGTACGATGTCCATGTGGGAACCAAACAAAGCATAGTTTTTTACCCACTACAACTACCCCATCATGGAAACACTTAATTACACGAGACTTGCCTCACGACCCTATTTAGATATCGGTCCCCGTCGCCAGTAAATGGTCTCCTACAATAAACTTGACTAAGAAATGACACTAGCTTATTGATCTAATTCTCTAATTTGGGGTTAATATCTGTCCTAAGTTTATAAGGCGGTTTGTCACAGGGTTGTATATTAGGGTTGTATACGCTTTCAAACATTAAGTACACACCTGTATATATATTTTATCAACTTCATCAGATACAGATCTTTTAAAAGAAACCCCAGCAAATCCGTATGCTTCAACCGCCGTGGACACGTCTTCATTCCGGCAGAGTCGATCTTACAACGATAGGATATGCCTTCCGAAAACTACGTAGTATGTGACCACGCACGTTTTGCACTTTACACAGCCAAGACTAGGAATAGTACTAAAGAGTAAGAAAGAATACACAAAAGCCTTGTCAAGTACATCGTTTCCCGGTCAAAGCCCTTAGGCAGAAATGGTGTCTGCCGAAGATGACAAGATATCGGGTACACAGATCCACCTACACTGACACGGTATCCCTTGCCTTCAGTTTGTCCCTTGATTCAGTTAAAGAAAAAACCGTCTGTCTTTGTATGTTGACTTCTTTTACATTTTCTCACAGGTTTTATTACCAACCGATGCAGTGCAAGTATATTAGCTTTGCCGTTAAACATGTGTCCTTATGCGTAAGTTCGCTACACAATCCAATTACTCAACGGAAATAATTACATTCCACGAGTGCTGACATGGCTGGAATTGTTTCGCCATAACCTGAGCTAATGCAAACTAATTTGCCTACGCGTTCAGGTGTGTGGGAGGGATGATTATAAATGGTCAAGACAAATTCGCCTCTGTGATGATAGAGGACAAATGACTGGTCTATAATGGCAAAGGGCCATATGTTAGCAGTGCAAGCGTCCGCTAGCAAACATGCGTAGCAAACTGGCGATGCAGGAAAAAATCTGTTCTGCGATTGGGCATTTCGATGTAGGAGCATGGCACATTTTTCGACCTCATTCGCGTTTCACTAGGAATGAATCGATGCAGATAAGACGAATAAGACTTAAAAAATGAAAACCAGGGCAACTTGGGTAACTATTTTAGAAGCGCCTTCAGATGTATGTTTTTTGTGTGAATGTGTCGTGTGGGTGCCATCATACCAACCCCGGGATGACTGTAAACGTGAAGGATACGTTGCTATAAATGTTCTAATCAGCATTTGTCGTAACATGCTTGGAAGCAGACAAAATGTATAAGAACCAAGAGAGACGAGAGCGCCCACGAGCAACCCTAGTACGCAGAAGTGGATTCACTCCTGACAATGGCAGCTACCAGAATTGCAGAAAGAGGTATTACGGGATTTTGAAGCGAAATCCTCTTATCCCTTAAATAGTAGATACTTAACTTCCTTTGTCATTCGTTGAAAAACATTCTGTCGGAATCGCGATTATGTGAAGAGAAAATAATTGCTACATCAAATTCATAAAAGAAATGCTTGTACTTGACATGCTTTCACCTCTAATTGTAAAACTGACTTTATCAACATTCACCCTTAGTGTAACTGGTCTAAGTTATGATATTTTGTTATTGTAGTTTTTCTTCATTCTTCAGATCAATCAGGGCAGTCTTACTAATGCGGGCAGCAATGTCGTTGTCGAGGGTACTACTAATGACAGAATAATTGGCGTACATTTTGCTTGGGACAATCGTACAAAATAAACTCTAGTTAAATAAAGATTCACAATGTTAATGAACATTGTATGTGGCACCGTAATCAATTTTATTCATTTGTAACTAGAAAAAAAATCGAAAAATCTCCTTCACATCTGTACTTAACTTTTCTCGTTAGGATATGAACTATACGATGTGTCGTACGCAAATGACAGTCCCACTTGCATGGTGCGACCCTGAGCATGTGCCTGTTATCCATTAGGAAAAACTTAACCATTTTAGAATGCGCCGCAGTCTATAAAACATGTGTAATCTATGGCGATTATCCAAGCGATTTCCGCATGTTGAGCGGAGATCGCTCGGATAATCGTAGCGCCTTCCATCTTACGAAGTAATATGGAGAGCGTTACCGCAATCGTTAAATGTTGGCTTTTGGTCAGTCCAAAAATAGTTAATATTTATGGCAAACGGAAGCTATAAGACATGTTTCACTGTTAAATAAAAATGAAGGTGACTCGCCGCAATTCTTTGTTACTGCAAAATGCCGCTTTCCAGAACTATATGCACCATTTCTTCTACTGGCCTTTGAATTCACTGTGCAATAATTCTGTTACCCGTTTATAATGTCGGGCTATGCGAAATAATAGTTGGCCGATATCCTCTTGCTAATGCCAGCTCTCGCGCTCAGTGGCTTGGTGCATTCGCGTGCGCCTCGCGACCGGAGGAGACACGTAGGTGTACGGGTTCGATCGATTAATCTCTACCGAGTTTATTACTGCTTTTGAGAGCGCAGTAGTGCATCTTGGACTACAAATGGCTCTCTTCGAGTACTTCTCAATATCCGCTTTCGTTTTCTGCCCGAGATTCTGAGTATTTTAGATGACGTGTCGAGGTCAGTGGCTTGATGCATTCATATGCGCATTGCGACCGGAGGGGACACGTAGGTGCACGGGTTCGATCCCCGCCGGCGCACATTTACATTTATATGGGGTACGTTAAATGTTGGTTGATGGTCAGCCGTAAAAAAATAGATGACGTGGTTGCTTTCTTTTGCTAGACTTCCTTTTCGTCTGCTAAGGACCACTAAATACCAGTGGGCTCAAGAGAGCCAGATGTAGCTAGGCAGTGTGTAGGATCGCCATGCAAGATTCCTACGTGACGAGATAAATCTAACGTTTCGCGGCCTTGAACAATACTAGATGATCTATTATCCACTCTAAAAAGCTTTCTCTGGGCTATAGTTCCTCAGATCTACGTAAAAATTCTATTTGAGCTGTTGGGAAAAAGCGCCGACCTAATCAGATTTCCACAAAGACCTTAAGGAACGGTTTTTAAAACAGTTGACTGTATTAGTGAAAACATAACGGCACCTATTTGAACGGTACAATGAGGCTTGGCGGTAGCGCATATAACTGAAGAAATATGTACGATATACGTTAACCTGGAATCAACAAAGTATATTTATCTGCGTTCAAATAATTAAGCAAACTCTAAATTGATACATAGTAGGTGGAGGGAAATTAGTTCATTCCGCCTGTCTATTACGCTTTTCGTCTACAGGGATCGTGTCCGGTTGCTTAATGCATTGGCGTGCGTCTTGCAGCCCAAAAAGACACGTAGGCGCGGGTTTGAAGAAGAGAAGGGCTCTTACGAGCTATATATATATATATGTATTGTTTGATGTTCAGCCTTGATAAAGTTAGCTGCTACGACAATCATTGCAACACAAAACTCAGAAAATCTAGCGGATTCTCGTATGCACTGCGCGAGCTTCCAGGATGGTTGGCCGTATGCTATCATGGGGTTAGCAAAATAAATCTATGAATAGATGACAATAGTGCATAGCTATTTTAACTACTACAATCGTGGTAATATTACAATCGGGGTACCATCGGAATTTTTAGTGAACACGGCCCCTCTGTCTAGATTCAACAAAGCTAGCTTGGCAATATGCGTGTGGCACTGCAATGAATGTGCTGACGGTGCTGCGCCGTACACGTTAGCGCAATGCAAGGTCTTTGCTTATGTGAAAGACATACGGAGAGCTTTGCCAATACAATTGCAATTGTAAGGCAGCTCTTCTGATTTCACACAATTTATTTCCACAAGCAATGGCAAAAGGAGTATTAGCTGGCAAGTAAAATTTTGACAGGGAGGAATTATTTGAAGAAAATCAGAGAACGCAAACTTTTTGTAAACGAAGCAGCCATTAACAATGTTCAAGGCTTGCAGGTTCTAGGGTAAGGCATCTCGGAGGAAAGCGTCTTAGGAACCGGGACATTGTCGTGACACTCCACATACACGTACTCAATACATCTAGTGCTGACTCGTGTTGCCATTGACTAGTGATATAAATCCTTTGAAGCGTCAGAAACTTGGGACAGTAAATGTTTGAATCTCGTTATACCTAATTGTAGATTTCCGTGTGTTATTTTAATTAGAATTAAACAGTTGAGCTATCCTACGTTACCTTTCTCTTTCCCGGCAGACAACCCCGGCCGGGTCGACATTGAGACTACTCAAATGCTATCTAACTCGTTTTTGCTAAATAGATACCATTCAGCATGACAATACTTTTCACATGAAAAATTATTCGTCCTGAGCTCACGTACCCGTGATGAAGATGAAGGTGTAAATTGCTGTGAGTGGGATGAGCCAGGCGAGTGGCAGCGCCCTCGGCCCGAGGACGGCGAGGAGGTAGGCGTCGATATCATCCCCTTCCTTAGGGGCTAACAAGCCACCTGGGGCGGTGGTATTGTTCCCTGGTCCGGCAGCAACAGCACCCAGATCCGCTCCATCAACACCGCCCATTTCACTGGGCGGATCACCAAGCATCACATCACTGAGCTGAGCTGTGCTGGAGACGAACGCTGTCTCCACACGACGCCGGCGTCGTACTGGGACTAACACGAAAAGAACGCGATGCTGGAGGTTGGCGTGTACAAAGGGGCTACCCTTCGGATCCCCTTAAAGCCTTTGCGTCTCGTAGCGTTGTTCCAGTGTCTCTCTGGAAAGCGGCTGAGTGACCTGTATGTGAGCAACCATTCGAGGATAACTACCTTAGATAAGGATAGAGCAAGATTTAGCTTTTACATAAATGTGTTCTTGTAGTCATTTTAATGTACTAATAGTCCGACTTGTATGTTAAACTTTATTTTCAAACAGTTGCATTTATACGCGGATGGCCAATTGCTATATATATATATATCTGTGCGAAATCCCGTATACTCGGCATAAAAGCTTGTCTAACTTTTTTATTTGGCATGCAAGACTAACTAAAAAACATTCTTACCATCAGTACATATTTATCTCATATATGACGAAACGATCCTTTTTTCCCAAAGGATTCAAACACACTTTTACGTGTTAGAAAGGCGCGGCAATCGACCGGGGTCAGTTTTTCAAAAACGGGACAACAAAAATTGACGCTCGGGTGGCTTAAAATAACAGGCATCAGTTACTGAGCAACTAACAAAACTTGCTTATTAATTGGGTTTGTATACACAAGATGTTTAGCATCTCCCAGATAAATATGCTCATATATATCCTTTGTTTTAATGTAGAGCTAATCGAATTGAATCAACAGGTTTTTACGTTGTTTTTGGAATTGTATTATTTTATCACTTTTTAAAAAAACTCTAGTTGTATTTCTATTTCTGGTAACGTACACCTTAACGAAGCAAAAATAAAGAATGAGATTTCTTATTCTGGTTTAATTTTAAAATTTGGAAGCCCTCAAAACTTTTGGCCATCTTCTATACACGATACAATGCACGTTTATTAAACATGTATGTTTCGATGACATGTTGTGAAACGAGAAATCTGCTGCCGAGAAAAATGCCGGTCTTTCATAATCATAGAGTTGTGCTCATATTCCCGAATCTGCGTAGTTGCAATCCTTCCAATTTAATTCCTCTATGCGCATACGCTCAGTGCTGGCTTTTGAGAAGCCTGAAATGGCTTTAAAGTGCCACTTTTGTCCGTTGCGGAAACGGATTCGTTAAGCTGGTACGAAGGTTCAAACGTTTTTGAGTATTTGATGAAAAAGCTTATTCGAGAACTGCGCTGCAATATTATTTATGTTCAGACATGGATGTTTCATGATGTTTTCAGTCTCACTGCCTATTTTGGAACTCACCAAGTCAACAGCGCCTCGTATGACCTACACTCAACTAGCGAATGTAGCCTCAATCGCACAGGGTCGCTCTTTATTCGTATGTAGAATTGCGGATTTGCAGGAAAAGGTCAAATTGTGACATCATCCTAGAATTTCTTGGATCATAACTTATCTGTGTGATACTATAACTGTATAAACCTGGCTCTATTTGAGAGCTGTTTCAAGATCACGACCAAATACATAACGCGGTTATGCAAAGCCTTTCAATAAATGTTGCAATAGAGCGATATACTTGGTTTGTACCCCTTTGCAAAGCATCTGTTGTCCGGTTCTAGTTTCGGCACACTTTCTACACTCAAACGGGTGTTTTTATGTCACTTGCGATTACTATTATTATTATTACTATTATTGTTTTTTATTCGTGTTTAGATACGTGGCGTTTTAGAGTCATTCCTCTCAAACACAGTCCTATAACAACGTGTTGTTAGATATTTATTGACGGCTATAGATATTTATCCACACCATGTCCGTCTACAGGCGTTTTGTCAATACTAACGTAAATATTTTACTTACCCCAGCTCGGACGTTGACATTTGCAGGGACAGAAATTATGTTTTTGATATGCCAAAGAACCAGAATTACGAGCTGCAACGTGTTGCAACTACAAATTTCGAATAGTACAGAAGGATATGACTAAACTAACTGAAGAACGTCATTCGTAGCTCCCAAACTTTGATTGCGCCCAGTTTATACATAAAGCGCTATTTTTCGATATATGAGACTTACTGACGTAAAATACGTCTGTGCTATTAATTCGGTGAACTGGAAGCTAAGGAATCTGAGTAACCAAAATGTTGCACTAAAGCTAACCGTGCAGACGAGTAGTTAGTGCCATCTTAGTGCAGTTAGAAGCCCTAGCGATGGCGCGAATGCAGCTAAACTCCTCGATAGCGATGGTTGGGGCTGTCAGGCAGTATCAGGCATCGAACACAAAACTGTCTTCCCGCTTGAAAGGCCTCGTTGAAACGTCACGTGAGTGGACCCGGAAGTCCCCTCGTCCAGCTGTTCGGTGGTTCGACCACTAAACAAATCAGAGGAGGCATCAAAATGTTGAGTACATGTTTTTGAAGTACTCTTCTTTCACAATGCAGACAAAGCGCCATCCGACGAACTCAATCTGAGAGGTGGTTTTGATAGTTCTTAATGGGCAGCGATTCGGTTGGTTTGAATGGTATGTCCTCTTAAGGGCAATGAAATGAGAAAAACTGAATCACCCCCTGATAGGCAGTCTTGTCGAGGCCCGCATATTAAATTTTCTTTAGTTTTTTTTTGATATCTGAAAACAAAAAAGTCACCTGAAGGCGTTCTGAACATGCTGCTATGTTCAATCGGTATTTGAAGCCACAGAGTATCATCGGCCACAGTGGCAGCTGACTTGAACTGAAAGCAGCTACGATGCCTCCGTTAACAAACCGCCCAACTACATCGAGCTTAGTGTGTTTAGATGTCAACCCCATTCCCCATAGGTACATGGGGAACGGACCAAATTGATGTGAATATGTCCCGCCTGCAATCGAACCCGCGCACCAGCGTGCCTCCTCCGAACCCCGCCACCTCCGTAGGTATATGTTTGTATAGCTGAATTATGCACAACTTGTGTGAATGGTATTTACCCTGAAAACCAAGCCTGAATTGCTTTTATGTGTTTTCTAAGAGTATACCTAGCAAAGAAAATGCGCTAGGCCTATCAGCGATAGTTTTTTAACCATATGAGGTCACAAACAACATATACAAGTTGCAACATATGGTCCGACGCCAACGATACGCCAATGTGGTGAGTCCTACTTATGTATGGAGGCGATTTACGACATTATCAGCTATCATGATCGTGATCACGGGACATGGTTATACGACAGGGCCTCTGGCTCATTTACCGTGATGAGCGCCTGAAATCTACCAGAGGAACCACTGAGTTTTTAGCCCTGACTTTTATTCTACACATACTAGATATCGTGATTGCAGACTCTAGTTGTCGTTATATAGTCCTATATAATAGTAGTTATAAATTGATATCGCTTTATCAACCGAGCAATCCGTACGTCGTTAGACGTCTGTGGTATGTTTAAGACATCTTACTGCCAATATCCCTGTAACGTATTTATTTTGCTCGACACAGTGAGTGCTAACTTGAACTGCTTAGACGTAAAGGCTATTCTTCGATTATTAAGTGCTTATCCATGGATTCCCTATACCCATCCCGCCATTGCAAGCGAAATAAATGCCTTTTACGTACAAATATTACTAAATCTGTTGTTGTCAATGTTAAAAAAAAGCCCAATCTTTTGCTTCAAGACTTGAGCAGGACATGCTGGTTTGTTCGCAGCTACTCTTGCACGTTGTAGGAGTAAAAAGGAGCACATGAAGAAGCCACGATCATTACGTTAGTTTAATCATTTCACTCACGAGTTGTGTTTGTCGACACATCTAGTGTTTTACATTTAGCCGTTGCCCAGTTTAACTCGAGATAATAAATAATCCACTTTATATGACCTGGATGTCCACGGAAAAAAGATGAAAAATAGCTTCATGCTGTCTTTGAGTTTTTTTCGATTGGGAGCTATAATCATCCAGGTACTGTCCGTCCGCGATTTTCTCTCGACCGTCCTCATTGCACATGGGAAGCCTCTATGCTTTATCCCTGTTTCATGCAAGTACTACCCATTACATTTCGTCATTTTAAATTTTTGGGTAAGGCATTCGCTCGGAATGAGCATGGCTGATTTATAAATTTTGCCTTAAACAGCGCCACTATCAAGCTTAAGATTGGTGCATATATACTCCAACGAACGGGAATGAAGCGTCGCAGAGTGACTATGCCTAATCACGTACGTTCGTAGTAGGTAGTCGTGGATAAGTGTGGCCCATTTCGTCGATGATGTGCTGGCTTTCCTGTAAAGCCGAAGACATACTACCAGCTACTCTAATTCGTCATATTACACACATGCCAAGATCTGAAGCTAACTTGGTTCTGCTCTTAAAAAATCATTGAATCTTTCTGGCGGCGCTCCGTCGATGCTTGAGAGAAATTGCGCTTACAGGCGTCATTGGACTCTCTGCGTTGGTGAGCTTGAACATTGATTTTTGAGCCGAGATAGGGATCTACACAGCCCCTGTACCAATGACTTGTCGAAATCTGATCAATAACAGCAACTGTGTTCCTACAAAACTTTACAACACGCTTAATCCATATCTCTTCTTCGTCGATTCTAGAGACCAATTCGACTGCAGCCTAAATCTCAACGATCAGTGATCTAATATATTTTATGGCCCAATATAATTAACAATGAACGACGATAATTAGCTGAAAAGGGATGCTAAAAATAAACTAACTCATGTGATTTTACTAATTGCCTACTGCTGCAAAGATTTTTTCTCCCGGTAAGCTCCTCACACGGAACACTGCACAACAGTATGCAGAAATATGCAATATGCAGAAATTCCAAGCTCTATGATCTTAAAAGCTCATCCTTACGCCCATCTCACCGAAGACAGTCAATATTAATGTCTTCAGCCGCCATGACATGCGATGTTTTTGTTTTGCACGCAGTCAGCAGTGACGGCGGTCACCCTTCTGGATTCACCTTCGGGTACACGTATCGTGTCGACGGAAGCTGTAGCGAATCGGCCCTTTTAATTTGGATCAAACAGGCATTGCTCCACAAAGGTGTCAAGACTGAATGTAAAATTTTAAAGAAGCCCATAAATTAGCCAAAGTTCTAAATTATTATATTCCTATATGCTTCTCATAGATATGCTGAGCCCTGCGTATTGGCAGTTAAAAACGTACTAAAACATCAAAATATAATAAGTACAGCAACATGATCGTAAACAAGGGTATTAAAAAAACTGTATTCATACTGTATTCATCATCAACATCCGTTTATAAGAAGATCTCACTCTCCGTAATACGAATGCCGCTGGTAAAATAATTAAGCGCGAAGTTTGCCTTAGGACAGTTACATGCTCGATGCCTCATTAGCTATTGCACTACGCCCAATGTGTGCTGCGCCTTAGCCGCCTTCGCAGTTAATGGATAAAAAATTTTAAAAATCTCTTCAGCCTGTTGAGCTGCTAGTTAAAATCAACAGGATCAGCCTCACGAGTATTTTCCGATCAGTACGTTCGGAAAAGCTGGTCGACCTACCCGTCAGAACTAACACTGCTAACAAAGCTTATTCGAAAAGCCGTGCACAAGTGGCTCTGATGTACACTCAAATATTTCGAGCAGATCGATTGCAAAGACGATGTTTCATACTTGAATCGGGCATGAATCCCACGGGAACTTATGGGAATCTCGTGTCTTTTCAATTGGCTCAAGCAATCTATGTAATAAAATTGTTTCCGCCTTCAAATGAGAAGTATGCAACAATAGTCATGGATTCCTTTTTTTATTGTGGCACAAGACAGAATCGAAAGAATAATAAAGTCTTGTGAAAGTGCTTGTAATTGGAACACGACTGCGTCGAACCTTAAACAGGTGATTCCTGGATTGGTCCAATCGATGAAAGTGACAGAAAACTAATAGGGTCCACCTCTTTCCACTTTTGAGCACACACCTTGACTTTACGGGATAGAAATGCTCATAATGCATATAAAAAATTACTGGATCGAATGCCTTCGAGAGTACGCGGCGGGCCATGTATCTGGCTATGACCTGTTGTGCAATCGGTGCGTCCTTGCAGACTAACATCTGTCACGGGCAAGCTTCTTCGACAAATAGAGTGCCGCATTATAGCAGTCTATTTGTGCAGACCTCTCAGAATTCTGATTCTATAATTAATATATATATAATCTAGTGGGCGATACCGATTATAAACAATGAGCCGATCGTGTCTTATCTCCAAGGCCGGCGCTGCCTATCTCCCTAAATACTCCCTAAAAACACGCACTTATCTAAAAATCCGTACATGTTGATAAGCTTGCTAACAATTAGGGGTGCAACCACCAATATTGAATCTATTTACTGTACTAATATAAGGTATCACGCAGCTAGCGTCCTCTTGAGGCTATACCGCGTTCCTGCCTAAATAGTTTTTCAAGCTTCTAGATGCCTGTGCCATCTGGCAAACGCTCACAGGTATATGACAAACTGAGAGTCGTTCGTTCGCATAAATGACCGTTAAATATCGCCATCATCGCTTGACCAGAGTTTGTATTCAGATGACGACTCGTTCTCTGCCGTAGTGGTAAAAGGAACAAAGATATCAATTTTGAACTGAGCTCACAAGCCACTTGGCGTGTTCATGGCCGTAGATGATGTCAGGCAGGCGCAAGGCTAGAGGGTCCATCTCTTCCCCGCGAACATTCGGTGTCACGCTAGTAGATAGGTGGTTTCATGTTGAGTTTCAATCCCAACGTCTTGTAGGCTGTACGAACCCAGCAAGACAGAATTCTTGATGAAGTGGATAGCGTTGAGATGTATCGATATCGTTGCACCGACCATGGAACTGTACCAAAGAGACACAGCGACATAACGCAATAGCAGATCTCGACGCTACCGTCCCTGTCTTTCTCCTAGTTTCGCCGGGCATGTTTTGCATCGACCATTTGGGACATGACTGTAACGTCTATGGCCCAAGATGCAACATTTCAAAAAGAAAAACTTATGATAGCTGGCACGCACTCTTAAAGAACACAATAGGACATACCGTCAAAATTTGGCCTTTTTGCGGAATTATATATATATTTAGGGGATTTAGCAAAACCGCAAGACCGTACGAAAAATCGAAGATTGTTCAACTTCAGGTAGCAGCGATGGGTTAAAAAGCAATAATATTATTTAGTGTCAAATCAAGATTTGATATGATTCAGTTGACAGATATTCAAGGAATTCTTTCAGTGACGATTTTTTCTTGAAGATTATGACGAAAACCATTCGTATCCTTATGGCATAGCACCAATATAAAAGAAAGTTCAATGGTTTAGTATAGCATAAAGAATTGTGTCCATACTCGCTTCATGTGTTGAAAAAATGTAGCTCTGGCTTAAAATTGTCACCTCCTACGTCTGCCTCGGGAGAAATGGATTTCGGTATACAACCTGAAACCAATGTTCCTGACAGATGCGATATGGTTGCATCGAAGATCCCCAGAGAGCAGCCGGCGAACCTACTTGATTCTTCTGGTAGGCCATTGCGCGTCGGCCTTTCTAACAATGGCGTGGGATCGTTTGCAGCAAATTTATCACCCAAAATTAAGGCGCCAAGCTGAAAGCACAGTCATTCACACGATACGTAAGATAAAAAGCAGTGTCCTGTCACATGGGGAATTATATTGTCATGCAGCATTTTTACGTCAATGGCGACGAGGTCGTCACTTCTTCCATTGTATTGTTCCAGGAAATTGTACACCTGTTTTGATATTCTGTATAACCTCTACGTAATTATAAATGAAAAATTGCGTTAGACGTGCACTGCCATCATTATTTAGATGGAAAAAAATATCTTGGACGCTCTAAATGACCTTGTCCCAAAGCAGCGATTTTTCTTTAGGACCGAACATTAATTTCATGAAGATTTCTTACAGAAATGAGAAACCTACCATCAGTAAACGACGGCCTAGCGCAATATCACCTCAGAGACAAGCGAACTTGGCTATATAAATTCACTTCGGTAGACTTAGTACTTTATCGAGATACAACACTTGATATACGACACACACTAAAGTTTTATCCTGGTAGGGGATTGGACAACTCGTTAAGAACGTCGGTTGAATGAACTGCGAGATAGTTTAGCACAAATTTGGAAAGGTTTGTGAATGGCGTAATTGTGGTATATTAACCTTCAGCGCTGGAGTAAGGCAATAGCTCATTTTCCACTGGCCTTAGTTAAATGCCCTGATCCGATCAGGTACTGAGCAGTACTGATCAGTACTAAATTGTACTGGCTGTATATTGTAAAGATGATAAGGCAGAGTTACAAAGCCTGTCATGTTATTTTTTGTAACGCTGCCCTTCGTTGTGTCGGAATGTCCGAAATATCGCCGGTTAAACGCACAAAACATAGCAGGCTAATTAAAAAACAAACTATCAGCTCTTAGATTCCCCCCCACTCAATTCTCCGTAGTCCAACACAGAGCAAGATTACCTTTGTGCTAACGATCTCATTACGACGAATACGCGTACGGACACTGAGCGGCCCGCGTGGCTCAGCGTGTGTAAAAAAAGCAGATACATTCGTTTTGACCCTGAGTTACAGAAAGGAGTTTGCAGTACATACACGACTCTTTAATGCTTTTTCTATTTGCTGACACAATTGTAGCTGACATACACGGGTGTCCTTAAAAAGCAGCTAAGTCAGGGCCGCTTTGTTCCCTCCCAGATATCCGCAG